>CM023481.1:92187469-92399258 GCA_013339685.2 Hyalomma asiaticum
TTTCTTCACTCAGCGCCGCCTGTCGGCGCGCACCGAGAGTCGCTTGGTTGCCCGTACTACACACTTTCTCAGGTTTTACAGTAGTTAGTGGAGCTGTCTTCTTTCTGCGCTGTACTATATGTCGAGCGTACCAAGCTGCCGACACTAGAGTTACTGCATATGCTCCCTAGCCGACACATGTTCAGGCAAGTCCGCTCACGTAGCGACGCAAACGAAACAAATTAAAACCTTCGCGGCATCGGAAACCCAAGAACAGGCGAAGCGCTGGTGGCCAAAAGAATGGGCAAAAGTTGTCCTAACGCTCAAAACATTACATGCACTTGCGGTGCAAGCGACCGTACTGTCACTATTTCTAAGCATCTCTGTGCGTTCTCACTGTATTATTGACCCGATCAAAGGCAGCGGCCGACTTAGTGCCAGAGACTGTTCGAAATCAACCGAAAGTTATAAAAGAGATCAATATATTTATGGCCTTCGCTACCGTCTCGTTTGTCCACTGCACTGCACATGCGCTTCACACCTCAGTTTCATTTATTGCCCTTCGTCCCGTTTTCCAAATACTGTACGTCGCAAATGAAAGCAGTAAGTAATGAGGCTGCGCGCCAGTTCACTCCTCGTTCTTTATTGATAAAGCGGGGCACCATTTCTGACTTGCATAAGCTTCCAACCGAGCCCGGGAACATTGAATTGCGACAGTCGGTCTAAATGAATGCAGCTTCGAGTCATTGTTTTTTCTACCTCCCTGTTACTTTTTGTTCAGTGGGGAATGCTAATATCCGTGGAGTACGCATAATGCGTACCCCTCGTTCTTGTCACTCTAAGGCAAGCGCGCACAAGGGTGCTGTATTTCCGACGTCTGCATAAACCTGAACCAATCAGGCATGCAGTTAGCGAGTGCCATAAGGCATTCTGTGTTACTTCTGCGAACTTAACTACGTATATATATATATATATATATTGAAACGATTAGACGAAGTCCTTCAGTGCCTTTCAGACGCCATCGCCAGCAGACCCGTTTATTCTGCCGGCACTCGCCAGCCTCAAGCACCAAGAAGAACAGGGATGATGATGGTTATGCACGGATGAGAACGATGAAGTACGTTACAAGTGCTTACAATATAAATATATGCCAACTTCGCAAGAGGGTTCTGATGCCCATGCATACACCATAGCGGTATTCCGTAATTCTTTCAGCGCTCCGTCTCGCTTTTGCCACTATGCGTACTTTGTTATGACAACCCCCCACCCCACCCACCCCGCCTGGAATGCGGCGATTACGAGCGTCCTTATTCATGGCCTCGTCGCTAATTCTTCAACCAATGCGACAGGCTGCAGCATATAAGATTCGTAGCAATGTGTGTAGCTACCTAGCATATTCGTATTATCGAAGTGCAATGATGTAACTTTTCCTTGCCTTCTCTTTTCTTTTTTTGCCGCGCTTATTCAACCATCGCCGCGCGCCGCCCCTCCTCTCCACCGAGCTATGCTTCTATGCTCCGTAATGCTATTTTACCTCGTCGAAACCTGTGTACGACGCGGAAGACATTCGAGCGAGTTGCTGTAGAGCACACGCGTCCTAGCGGCGCGCGGCTCTGTCGCCAAACGCCGGAAGGCATAGAAAGCTGAGTCACGTACAGTGGACGCAACACTTTTTGCCGAAGCCTCGTCTGCCCGGCCGATTGTTCGTAGTAGGAATGCTCGCATAAACACTATAACCGGTAATCTGCATGCTCGGCCTCGTTTGTGCTATTATATGAATGCCCACGCACCGCAGGGCTTGCAAACCGTCAAAAAATGAGGCGCCACCTCTCACGTTTCATGCGTGGTCTGCCAGGAGCTGCTGTCATCCTGATATAGGGAGTTGTACTAAGGCACAAATTTACTGTTAATTTTTTTCATTAAGCTGTGCTGTTCTTGCACGCAGGTGTGCATTCAAAGGTGAATCCTCGCTGTATGGTTGAATGATGTATTTTCTTTTCCCAGTCCTAGATGCGGCGGGAAAGCCTGCGGGCGGTATCCTGACGGGCACACTGACGGCCTTCGGCTCGTACGACCAGTGCGTGGCCATCGAAGCGCGAGACTCGCCGGCGGAAGAGCCCCGGTTCACGGGTCGCTACTGCACGGTCGAGCTACGGCCACCCATACCGAAGCGGCCGCGCTACTACACGCTCCACGACCAGGTCCAGCTCTTCAACAACACTACCAGAACCAAGGTATTTATGCAAAGAACGACAACAAGGGGTGGCACTTAAAAGTCCGGTATAATAATAAAAAAAATAGAGCTAGTGGGTCTTTTGTAAGACTTACGCTGGAGTGAACAGATAATTGCAGAAAACTAAAGTCTCTAGGAGACTGCTGTCCTTCGGAATGGGCTCCATTAACCAGGCTAACATATCCGGATTCATCAATAAAATATTCTCTCTCTCTCTCTTCTTTGAGATGGTTCTCAAAACGCGCACACGACGGAGATGAAGGAACACATACAACGGGACTGGCAGTGATTTGCAGACAAGCGAAATTATATCTGTTCCTTGTTCTGCGCCTTTTGCGCGTTTTAACAACGTTCTCATCATAAACCAACTCACCCAAATGGAGGTATTTTGTAATTTTTTTTCTTTTTGGCTTTTTTTTATTTTTTACTCGTTCCTATATATTTGAAATGAATCTCCCACAATTATAAACTCTCTTCATGCTTTCCTTCTGCTATTTTCTCGACGTCTAAATTCACGAAACGAGTTACTTTAATAAAGGAAAATCGCTTCGTCGCCAAAAGTGCGCACACTTCACAATATGGAGCTTAGCAGATTCTACCAGAAATGTGACGAATACATGATTTTTTCCGCTCTAGGCTTAAAATTACGTATACAATTCATGAAATCGAAGCACCGAAGGTTGTTATGTCATTATGTAGCCTGCTTCATCCCGTGCAAAGCGTTAAATCGTGCGGCACTGTCCTTGTAACGAAGCAAAAAAAAAACTTTTCGGTTTTGTGCCTAAATGTGCGGTTAGCCGGCATTTTACTGTACGCTTGTACAACGCATGCTTCGTTTAATACGAATGCACCGTCTTGGAGTCTACAGGTATCCTCAATTATAGTAATGGCGTGGATGCAGACAGTCTCCCGCACGTAATGAGTGTTCGTAAGGGTCCGCGTGTCTTGCTGTGGCCACTCACGGAAGTCGACAGTGCAAAAATCAAAACGGCAGCGAGTGGCGGTCCGTGCTCTTGTCTCCGAATGACGCGGTAATCTAGGTCCCTGATTTCCCAACACCAATTCTTCCTGTTGCTCTTAGAGAAGATTAAAGTTGGAGCCTTGCTCTAGCAAAAACAAAAGGCGCAATAAAGAACGAGTGAAAGAAACGCGATGTGGACATGCGCTGATGGAACACCTGCAGCCGTCCTACTGCTTGTCACCTTTTGAGCTCGTTCTTTTCTCTCCATACTTTGTGGACATTGCACGCCGACTTGCGAAACAACTCGTTTCATTAGTGCGACGTGATGTAGAAAAAACTGCGTTCAATCTGATTGCTGTGCTTGTGACATCATGAAGAAGAAAACTTTGCTCACTGGGAAAGCTAGTCCACGCAAATAAAAAAACGTAATTTTTTCCCTAGATTACTGATTTTATCTGCCCAATTCTTGGTCGATCCTACGGAGTGGGTATCCTTAAAGGGTCAACGTCTACGCCTCTTCGCTCGCGTAGGTTGTGCTCCCAGGCTATTGAGGTGCGATAGTTGGCTTATTCTGGTGTGACCCCGCACACCAGAATAAGCCACATATCATTGGTTATCACTAGGTATGTACGTGCTGTCACAGCTTGTAAGGTGTTGATTGATTTTATTTGTGGGGTATAACGTCTCGAATCCACGATATGGTTATGAGAGATGCCGTAGTGGAGGAATCCGGAATTTTCGACCACATACATTGCCATCGAACGTGCACTGACATCGTACAGTGTACACGGACTTCAACATTTCGTATCCGTAGAAATGCAGCCGCCGCGGCCGTAATTCGACCCCGCTACCTTCGGTTTAGCAGCCGAGTGTCATTGCCACTAGGCCATCATGGCGGGGTTAGGCGTAAGATATGGACGTGAGGACAACGCAGCATGTGATACGGGGAGGTGAGGAGACAGAACGGCGACTATCCCAGTGAGCGGGCGCGACGTTGGGGAGCCGATTGCAGACCTCGCAGGTATATAGCAGTGTTGTACGGAACGTCGTTACAAGGAACGACGTTCCTGGAACGAGTTCCTTTTTGCAGGAACGAAGGAACGCCATCGTTCCATTTAGGATTCGTGGAACTGTAACGGGAACGCGTTACATTTACAAAGGAACGACAAAGGGAACGGCGTTCCTTCCATACACGTTCCACTCCACGACGATCGCTCGTACGCAGCATATCATGCCGGGCGGATAGGCTGGGCTACAACAAGACCTCCCTGGAGTCCCCGTTTTCCTGCCGCCAGTATCACTTCCTCATGGAAAATCACGCACGAAAACGCCATTCTATTGCGGTTTTGATGATTCGACTAGGGCGACGCTTCCCCTTCAGTGCAGCCGCACGACGCCGGGGTATCCCGCTACTCCTTGGTGGTGGCTGCTTATTATGGCCGCTGGACAAGTAGTACCCGGCAGTCAACCAGCCCTGTATGGATGTAAGGCAACGCGGGAGGAACTGCATGCAACAGCGAAGTTCCTTTCGTCGCTTATGATCCCGCCGCCAGGGCTCCTTCCGAACTAAAACACTGTCAACACGTGCTTTACTATATCGCCTCTCCTCGCATTGGTTCTGAAAACGCGGTTACGGCCATGTTTGTCCATACTTGTAAGACACTGTGTGCGTCAATGTCTGCAAGGTATTTTAGTTGAACTGAATGGGCCGCGCCTTAAGTTAGTGTCAACAGCCCCATTCCCTCGGCAAAAAGCAGAAACGAAGGGCTTTTCGAAAGGATATATGCACGTGCTAACGCAAACGTGTGCTGAACATGCTTACGTGCGTGTTTGTAATGCTGAGCGAAGTTATCCCAGACCTGGTTAGCTATGTTCGGTGGTGCTCAGTTTGTTTCTAATAAAAGCTATATTTTCATTGCTATCATTAGTACGCGACCAAAAGGTTAGCTACAAAGGAATAACCAAACATTTTAACGAACCGGACCCCGTCTCCTTTACTGTACAGCCTCATTTGTTGTATACGAATGTCCTCTCAATTATGCTTGTGTGGTGTGGGTCATTTTCGGTTAGCGTCCCGTCAAATTATGCATGTGAGGCTATTTATTTTCTTATTTATTTCCTGCACCACAACAGCATTTCCCCTTCCTTTAATGTCGGTGTGCCTACAAATTGAACAGGCAAATAACGTTTATTCCTAATACCACGAAGAGAATAAGAAAACAGTCCCGCGTTATTTAATTCGGCGGTAAAAGTACAAGATAGCAATAGTAAAATTCCACACATCGACACACATTCAACGCAGCCATAATTAACAGCAAAAGTACAATATATCACAAATACTTTAGAGTGATGAGACCTATGTAAAAGCAATGTATCCACAACTGCGAATTAGTTTGTTAAAATGTTAAAGGGCTACTAATTTTGAGCAAAATCGTTTAGGATCGGAAATGCTGACGACATTGGGGAATACCGTTTCAGTATTTACGCGCAATGCCTTTATATACTATCCTAAATCAAAAGGTCTACTGCTACCTTTTAGTGTCAGATGCACCGCTGTTACATGCATAGTGCGTACGAGTAACTACCTATATTTTCACATTGGAAGCACAGTGGAAGCGCATTGGAACTGAAGTGGAAAGTGCCATATGTGCCGCACTTGTAATAGACTAGCGCCAAAGTTGTAGTCGTGTTGCCCGTAGTATCTTCGGTGCTCCTTGAAGACATATGCCTAGGAGCGTTTCTTTGGATATTTCTTTGTCTCCAGATAATATGCCACCGGTGATGTTGAAATTCTGGAAATATGCATAGGTCGATGCGAGATTTAATACGCTCACTTTATTTTGCCTCAGGACTACTTTTCAATTTTAGAAATCAAATGGAACGTTAATGTAACGACACGTTCCAATTTTCGAAATGTAACTGGAACGCGTTCCTTTTCTATTAAAGGAACTTGTAACGGGAACTCGTTACAAAATTGTGAAGGAACGAGGAACGAGTTTTCGTTCCTGTTTTGGAGGAACGTGTACAACACTGGTATAGAGTGATCACATGGGTGCTCTGGTGGATAACTGCATCATTAGAGGTAACCAGGGTCTTGGAGCGTCGCATGAGAGATGCGAGTGCACATGAAAGGGGGCAGGAGCAGCTTCGAAGAAACAAGCCGTACGATAGAAGCGAAAGAAGGCGCTTGAACTTGCCTCGGAAAAACCACTAATGTGCTGTACTGCGTCTGTCCCTCGCGGCGACACTCGAGGAACGTAATCGCATCTTTTCCAAAGCTGTCGCACGTATCGCTACAAAAGCAGTGCTTGTCAAATGAAGGCGATAGAGTTTTGGAAGTGTTGGACAATCTAGGCTGGGGCATTACGCTATCTTCCTTATTTAGCCTGCTCCTCTCTCTTATACGATTGTGTGCTACTCCTGCACAATATCCTCTAAACTATCGACACAAAAAGTGAATTGAAAGAATGACAGGAGAGCGAGCTTTGCTATGGCGAGTGATAGGTTATCACTAAGGAGAATAGGCAACAAGCATTAGGCGGCCCTACGCCAAGTCATGCTTGCTTCACTTTTGAGTATTTTATGCGCTGTACTCATGGAAAGACTGCAAGGAGACGAAAGGTAGTTAGGTAAATGAGATAGGGATGCCGCTTGCTATCGTACCTTTTCTTTGATGGGATAAGTGAAGGAAATAAGGGAAGTGGGGCGGCAGTGAATCACTCACGAACGCGGGTACGTGTAGTATAGAGTAAACGCTAACTCATACTGGCGAACTTTAAGAACTGTGAATGTGCACGTAGCTTTCAACTGACCAGATCAAACAATCGTTAGCGTGTAGCTAACAAGATGAAATATGTTCCCCGTATCTTGAGCAGTGCCGCCCCACATTAGGCTAATCAACCTTCATCGACGAGACAGGCCTTTTCCTTGACTAAGTTAGCGACACGAATAAAATCAAATACCTGTCTTTCTTTTTCTTTTTTCTTATGCGTAGATCGCCAAGCGGCAAGTTACTCCTTGTTCGTGCCCAATCAAAGGCGCCAATCTCTCCTATTCGCCACCACTCAGAAGTCAGAGAGAGAGAGAGAGGAATGCCATATATGCAACAAAATTCCATATCTGATAAAATTCCTGTAATATAACATTCAAGCGTTCATTCTACGACAAGTTTGTATAGGCCATATTGACGGTCAGCGCGAAACACGAGGACAAAACCTCGCCTAACCATGCCTAACCAGTTCCTACTCGCCTACATGACCATACTTCCATTGCATAGGCCACCCTGTATCTTCATGCTCATCATTCTTCATGCTGCAGGCCCCTGTGCTGTGCGATGCCAGTGCACAAAAAAAAAAGAACACCAGGTGGCCAACATTTCGGGAGCCCTCCACCACGGCGTCTCTCATAATAATAGCTGGTTTTGGGACGTAAAACCCTTAAAATCAAATAAATATTTGGCACCCCTAAATGGCGTACTTGGTCATGAAGGACAGTGCAGGAACAAGCTCGCTTAGTTAAAGGTTTTTAACGAGTACGGAAGTCTGTTATTGTTTTCATTTTGCCTGCACTGGGACGCGAAAGTCGCGACAGGGACCGAAATGTCGAGATCGTGTTCAGCAACGCAAGGCCGTCACCACTGCGCTAGTACTACAGAGAGAGATTTCTTACAACTACACTCTTTCACGGTAACCATTAGTTTGTTTAATAGGTACACAAAAATGTGAAAATACGCTCCTTTACTAAAAGTTAAAGCTCTATAACCTTTAGTAAAGGAGAATATTTTCACCTTTCTGTGTACCTATAATATTAAACTAAAGGTTACCGTGCTAAGGGTGTAAGGCTTAAGATAGCAAAGAACCATCTGTAATCGCTTGTGCAGACTACACGCTTTAGGGTAGAAATGCACTCAGTTGGCCAGATATTTGCATGGGACAAATTTAATTATTCTTCGGGAGATTCTAATCATGCTTCATTTTATGACCTTCATGTTTCTGGTAATCTCTAGCCTCATTATGTCGGACGTACATTGCAATACAACCATTGTTAGTTTGGACGTACTTTTTTATTTATTTATTCTTTTGGGGGGGGGGGGGGGGCTGACTAGCTGGCACAGCGGTACTTCATATTACGCATTTGGTATAATCCAAGTTTATATATCTTTAAGTATTTCTAGCGTTCTTCATGCCCAAGTGCATTGCAGATTGAGTTGCAGAAGTAAATGAATATGTTCCCGTTAAGATCAAGGAAAAACACGTTTATTATCTCCGTCCTCCTCCTCCTCCTGATATTTATCATCATCATCAACAACATCATCTTGAGTAGGAGCAGGCGCAGCTTATGTTTGTCCACTGCAGGACGAAGGACTTTCTATTCGTTTCCACTTTACCCTGTCCGCTAAACACACCGCTTCAATAGGGTCGGAATACGGAGAACGTGAGTGATGGAGGCTGAGAGGGGTTCAGTTGACGTATGTTCTACAATGACTAGAAAATTGCTTAACATGTCCCACGCACACGAAAATCCCTTGCTTGTGTGTAGGCCAGTTCATGGGAAAGCTTTGGGAATTTGGTTTGGGAATGCTTTCAAAAGAGAGTAACCTACAACATCCTATGCTCAGCTCTCTCTTTCTCTCTCTCTCTCTTACTTTGTATGTAAGTAGCCCTGTTCGCTTGCACCGAAAAGTATCGCTTTTTCTGTTACCTGCCTCCATCTTCACCTTCCGTCGGGACTTCCTCGACGTGAGCCGAGGCCCGTGTACTGTGCAATGTCAGGGCACGTTAAAGAACCCCAGATGGTCAAAATTTCCTGGGCCCTCTACTACGGCGTCGCTCATAATAAGATAGTGGTTTTGTGACGTTAAACTCCATGAATCAATCAATTCCTCGACTTGAGGCATCACTTTTTGTCGGATTTGGCTACGAGTCGTGTTCATGAAGGCACACACTACACATCAATAGCAGTGACCGTCAGTGTGGAATACCAGGTCAGCGGCACGAACAATTGGCTATGGTACTGTACACGATTTTGACTCGGACAGGAACGTACTTGCTCACGCGTCACAAGAAATGAACGATCGACCGCTTTCCGTATAAGGTGCTGCCCTGTAGCACCTGTAGGGACAGGCCTTCCAGTGTTTTGTGGATCATCGCTCGTCGACGTGCAAGATATTGGAAGCACTTTTGCTTTTATTGAGGACAACGTGTTTATGCGATCGCCTATGACTGATGGCGCACTCCTACACGCGTCAGCGCATTCAGTGGTTATTTCCTTCCTTTGTACCCTTCTCTGTCATTTTTGTATTCCTCTTTCCCCATACCCCAGAGTAGGGAAGCCAACCGGACGCCTTTCCAGTTAACTTACCCGCCTATCTGCTTCCTTCCCTCTCCCCCTCCCCAAGAGTAGGGTAGCCAACCGAGTTAAGTTGCCCTGCCTCTTCAGTTCTCCCCCTCTCTCTCTTTCATGAACCAGAGTCCGCACTCAGATATGGGCACGCCTGAGAATTTTGCGTCGAGCCGGAAAGCGGAAGAGCTGTGGTACGCATGTGCACAATCGCTCATGCCGGCAGCCGAACGTAAAACGCTGTTCACACCCTGCTGCTTGGGCAAAGAGTGGCTCCGTGTACTTGCTTCCTTCTTCATTTTTGGAACCTGGCTGGCGGCACGCCACTTGGAGACAAGCTTCTATAAGAAGTTAAATTAACGTTATTCACGCAGGTGTCAGCTGGGTGCGTGAAGTGGAAACAGAGCAGGAACAAGACTCTGCCAAAATGAAACATAAGAGAGCTAGAATGCGCTCTCTCGCAGCGTATTTCCAGTAGTTTTTTTTTTTTTGCAACTACGTTTCGAATTTGAATATGCTTTGGTCACAACAATCTACAGGCTGAGTTCCTAGAGTCATTTCACCCCTACAAGGCAAATGATATTCTTCAACAGTTCCAATTCATCCTTGTGTACAACAGTGCAAACAAGTTAATAAGTTTAGGTTAACTAGTGGTCTTTTTTATGGCAATGTTTACTTTTTATTTTTTTGTTTTTCATCCCGACGGCGACAAATTGCCGGTGAATATAGGTACCAGAAAACTCGCAGTGTCCAAGCAGATTCGACAACGGGTCGTCTGGATTACATACAAGCTTACGCGGCTGCGTCCGTAGTCACTTTTTCTTTGCCTCAGACTATCCACCAGTGCGTCCGACCGAATGCATGTCTTCCTGCCTGCTCTGTTACAACGTCGGGAGCACTGCATGGACTTCTAATACCACCGTGCTGCTGGAGCCCCTTCCGTGCCCTCCTTCATCCTTTGTGGGTGTCCATACCTGTCGATACCTGCATTCCTTTGACTTCTCTGGTCACAGCAAGAATGCGAGAGCCGTTGGTGACCCGATTCCTTGCTCTGGGACTAGTCTATCGCAGTCCGCTAGCGCTGCCGTCCAACTGAATTCTTTGTGCGCGACATTTCTGCACGCCATTAGACACACCACCGTTATCTCAACGGCCGTGGCCAATACGTAACTTTCAAACACGCTTCATGAAGTTCTTATTCCTATTGTGGCCCTGCAACAGTCTTCATAGACCAACTCTAATGACATGTCGCCATGCAAGTCCAGCCTATATACGCGCCAACGGGCACATAATTACTTCATTTGTCACCATATTGCTTACGAAACCCCCATTATTCCACCGTATATTCTCAGTCTTATGGCTGCACAGACGTTCTCATTCTGCCAGCCCATGTTACTTTCTTCTGTTCCAGTACTATGTAGACACCCTTATTGCGAACAATTATTCTCCGGACCTCTTTCCTTGCTGCGATGTCACCCGCATTAATACACACGACAGTTAGAAAGACCTACATGCTTGCTTTCAACAGTGCTTGGCAGCGTTCTGGTGGCGAGGTCCTATCGCCTCCTTTTGTCTTGTAAGTCTCTGAGCCGTCTGCGCGGCCAATATAGCGTGCAATATTTTCCCGTATGCTACCTCTACATTCCCTGGTTTATAATCTTACAACATCAGCATACTTCATCGACAGGGCTTCGACACCTTGAGGCAAGACTACTCGCTGCTCGGTTAGTTTCTTCATATTGCACTAATAAAGATTAATGAGCGCGAAAGGAAGAAAGAGGTCCGACCGAGAAACAGAAAAATGGAACACGCTTGTAGCAAGTGAGCGCTTGCCCTGTTTACTTGTTTCTATAGCTGTCGTCGTTTTCATTTTGCGCTCATTAATCTCATTCTGCCCGATACCAAGGCTCTGCTGGTGACACTGTGTTAAGTTTACGTGCAGATCCAAAAGAACAGCTGAAATCAGGATAAACTACGTTCTACTACGTAAACAGGACACGTTCGTGTGGCCTTCGTATGTTTTTAATGAAATGTCAAACGCGTCATTCAGAGCACATGCAATGGAGAAACCTCTACGCTTCCAACATAGAACAGAACTTTATTATGTACTTGCATTATTCTGGTGTAACACATTTTTTGTCAATGTAATCTGCGAACAAAGATGAAAAGGCCCAGTCAGGCGCCACTAATACGAACCAACCACGTCTTCGGTCAACAATGAAATCAAAAGGGTCGTGCTGCTTATTCGTTTTAAACTCATACGTACGTCATACAGCCAGTGCCAACTCCCATTCATGATGAACATATTTACCGTACCGTTGGAGAGAAATAAAACTAGGTGGTACTGTCGTTCGTTCGTATATCTGTCCCAACGTTGTCAGACAGCAATACACAAAAAGACCTAACAAAGGCGGATTCTGGTTCGTAGATTAGCATCGCAGACTTGCACGTCCGTTACCCTGTGTAGGGGAAGCTTCGAATTCACGCAACGGTCTTATGAGTGGCTTCACCTTTCTTTGATATTTGATTGTACCGCTGAATAGGTAGGCCTACCGCGCAGCTTTGATTTTCACACAAGTGATAGCAGCAGAGTTATCCTTCTGAGGTATGCTGTTTTGCACCGCATGATACCTCTTCGAATCGGTGTCCTTTCATTTGGGCAGAAATGAGCATATTAAAACAATTAACTGGTTATTATGCGAGTCGAGCGACGCGTCAGGGAGACCTGTGCGAGGCTGGCCATTCATGGGAAATGGGCTGGTGACGGTAACAAGAAAGCAAAAATTAAAACAAAAGCGAAGTACTCATGAGATTGGAGAAGCATCGTTCAGTAGCAAAGCAATTTGGCGTTTGCAGCGGTTTTTACAAAAGCCCCACCACAAATGAGCGGTATACTTTAGAGCAGTGCATAATACATCAAATTGTATATGGTGTGTTGATAGTTTCTATTTACTGAATACCGAATTATTCATTCAGTGTACATTGTAATCCTTTATTGCCCAGTTGCACTTGAAAACTCGGAATGTCTCAGGGCAAAAACAAGTGCCCTTATTGAAAAGTGCCCTTATTGACTCCCGAGTACTCACCATGTCAAGCATCGTTGTTTAGAGTTGAAAGCTTAGATCATTTCTTCAAATTTTTCACAATAATAAAAAATACAGCTCAGTGGAAACAATCCCCTTTTTGAAACTAAGGCACGATATTTTAATCTTCGCTTCGTTTAAAGGCTTCAATCCTTTACAATGTCGCTGCAGCGGTTGCCCAGCAATACGGTTTCACCCTTACTATGTGTTTACTACACTCGAGTCACAGAGCTGTAGAGATTCGTCTTGGGCAAGCTTTATTTGTTCGTTATGGCCAAAATTATGTCATTGTGCTCGCAGTTGCAGCAGAAAACACTGGTCGGGAAGGCGACAGTGTAGGCGCCAAGAGCTGGAGGGGAATCGTACAAGACCCGTGAAGTCGACGACGCCAGCCTGACGGCTCTTGGAAAAGCCTTGAGAAAACAAAACCTGAGCCATATTTAGGGGATTTAAATGACGTCAGGGGGCGTCTACAACGTTCGAGGGATCTAGTTCGCCGGCACACCCCCTCCTTATCCTCGCGATGCTACGGCGTGCCTAATAATCACCAAAGCGCGACCAGCATCGCGCTGTTTGTTTATTTTTCGCCGCCAGCCGCGTGCTTGCAGCACTCACGCGCGCCATGTTGCGCGTGCATGGGGACACTTCCTTCAGTGCTGAATCAACCGTGCCCCGGTGAAATGCGGAAGAACTAACCGTTTGTAATACCTGAAGAAGGTACCGGTGTTTTGGTGTCTCACTTGCTTTTACTGCTGGTGTCTCAAATGCTTCTCTAGCGAAAGCCTCCGCCCGCGTTGGTGTACTGTGCTGCTCAGCTCAGCTCCAGCAGATCAAATGTGGCAAGTCCAGCGGGCTAACGACGCTGTCAGAGCCCAAGGCTTCGGGGCATATACGCTTCACCAGGGTGAATACTACCCCGTTAACTTGCCGGAAAAGGAAAAGTTTTCACTGTACCTTACCCTCGTGCGGCTAGACTTAGCAATATGCATGTGTACAACTCAGAAAGGAGCTACAGAGCTCTAATTCGGCCGTTCGAAAATTCTTGAATTCCTGGCTACTCAAGACTTCTTAAAAGACAGAAAGCTGAGAGTGTTGTATAGAATTCGATTTGCAAAGAAAATACGTGGAAAACACGGATACAAGGGAACATGGATACACGAACACAAGCGCCTATTAGAAGCAGGTTACCCTAGCTTAGCTGTAGCCACCGTGCCTGAACGCCTAAAGAAGTCGGTTTCGCCCGGAACGCGCGCGGTAGCAGACAACAATAATAACAAGAAAGGAATCATGAGCATACCGTATATCCATTCCGTTTAGCACAGGTTTAACAAAGTCGATTATGTTAACGCTGTTTTTACTGCTCCCAATAGGTTAGGTAAGACGTGTGCTGCCGTGCATAGAAAAAAATTAGCAGATCCCACGTGCAGTGGGAATCAAGGAAATGCGAAGCACGCATAAGGAACGTAAAATGATTTGCATTGTTGTCTCGCTATACCGAGTTTGGTACATATGAAGTTAACGAAACGGCCGCAAGAGCACCATGAATGTGGCTTGTAAACCATGCCGCTCATACACGCATGTCATGATTCTAACCTTATGACCTGTCATTTACGTTCGTCATGCAGTCGTGTTGCGCCATAGCAATTTTGGTATACATCCCATTGTGGAAACGAGTCGCATGTAGATCATGCCGCTCATGACATGCATGTCACGATTTTCATGTTATGACCTGTCATTTATGTTCGTCATGAAGTCATGTTGTGGCATACCAATTTTCACATACATCTCATTAGCGAAACGGCCAGGAGAGCACCAAGACCGTGGCATGTAAATCATGCCGCTCATGACATGCATGTCATGATTTTCATGTTATGACCTGTCATTTATGTTCGTCATGTAGTCATGATGTGGCATACCAATTTTGGTAAACATCCCATTAGCGATACGGCCAGGGGAGCACAAAATCGTAGGCAGCTAGATAGATAGATAGATAGATAGATAGATAGATAGATAGATAGATAGATAGATAGATAGATAGATAGATAGATAGATAGATACGCTCAAACTCGCCGAAGTTCGCTAAGAAATGCTTCGCATTTAAAATGAACAGTTGCAAGGAAAAAAGTGAACAGACATTTGTCCGGTAAAGCACACCGACAATAATTTTGACGCATGTCGCATGGGTGTGTTTTATAAGATTAGATTTAGCTGCAGACGATTCTACGTAGGACAAACATCGCATTGTATTAATCGGAGATTAAATGAACATAGAATGTCATTATCCAATGGAACGCCGTCTAATCTATTGGACTGTCGGGACTGCAACATGCACGCCCAATTGGGACAAATGCGCGATTATGTAGTGGCGTAAGAGTGAAGAAACGCCTTTAAATGTCGAGGCCTGGCATATTAATAATAGTGGAAGCGCGTGCGTGAGTCAGCCGTCGATTATCCTAAACGGAGAGGAGATAGAACGTCTTAACAGTTGTCGCTCGCGCAGACAGTTACGTGTACCCATTTCACAAGTGGCGCTACCATTCCTGAGCATGCGCAGATAAGTTCTGTTTCTTCATTTTTTTTTCGCCTCAATGTGCGCTACTTCAGTTGAATGTCGGCGTTCATGTTGTCTACTCCTCCTCCCTTGTGTCCGTGTTTTGCACGATGTTTTGCACGCCTTTTCTTTACGTAGTCAAGACTTCTGTGCACGCTAAAATATATAAGGGCTACAAAGACCACAAGGACTACGTGAAGCCTGCATGAAGACTATGAAGAAGATATAAGGGGTATAGAAAGGCTATACATAGGAGGACGTAGAGCACTGCATTACGTGGTTTCTTTGTTGTCCAGAAAGAGCTGTAAATTGCGCAAGATTCCCTTTCCAGGGAGTTCTAGAGGGCACATAACGTGAAAAATGTGCGAGAGAACCGGTGTGACAGTACGACAACCGCAGATGTCTGCATGTCGTTTATGCACGCATAAAGAGCATGCGGACATCCCGGTTACAAGCTTTCCATCCGAAGCCTCTAAGTAAGTTTAATCGTAAACTGACAGTGGCTCCTTGTGTAGAGTTACGCTCGACTGCGTCTCTTTCTCAAACCATCAAAAAATGCATTATGGCATGGGACCACGCGTATACAACGCCAACGGATATGCAGTTTTCCTGCATAAGTGTCAAAACGTTTCCTCCCAATCCATGTTCGCGGCAGTCATCTCCGCTCGAGAATGTATAGTTCTGGAACTGGGAACTGTCAACTTAGTTGCTTAGACGGGAGGTCGTTCTGGCGTCCATAATTGAAGCACTTCACAAGTGTGAATCATTCCACATATAAATTACGTGGAGGGAAAAAAACGAAATGCGAGAAGTCAACTACTTGAGAAAGCACTCATCTCTAGCGATAGCGTTGAGCGCAAACATCTACTGCTGAACTCTGTTTCTTCGACCCAGATGGGGGCGAGTTTTCTTTCAGAATCAACCAGTTCGGCATGTCAAGAACACGCTGCGGCAGCGCCTACATTTTTAGCCCAGAGACGTATGTACATACGTGTGCTTCGCGAAAAACATTTCTTTCTTATAGATAGAGTATCCTGTAGGCAACGAAGCATGAGTTGTGGCGGAGTTGACACGTTAAGGGATTAATGCCATGCGTAAGCACCACCGTTTTTAACGGTCGCATCAGTTGGCTCTTGGGACACGGAGTTACGTATGGAAATGAGTGCTGGTTATGGAAATCGCATACCTCTCCATTTGCGCGAGCACAGAAATAGGCGGATTCTGTCACATTTAGCTTGTCGCACAGATTGTTATTCGTAACGTGTTTAATGCGAAAGCAGTGTATCTCTAGAGCAGTTCGAGGTTCCCCTTTCTGTACGGCACACTTTTTCAGTGCAAGCGATGAAAAAAAGAAACCACAAAGAAAAAGGAGGTAAGGAAATGTCCCACCTGCCGCTGTCACTCAGGGGTTTCAACCAGAGCAATGCAAGTGAAATGATTGGGTAAGATCAACTCGCATCTTCGCTTCCGGCAAACAGAACGTCTAGTTGACACTCCGTATGTAGTTAATTAATTGATTGATTTTGGGGGTTTTACGTCCCAAAACAAGTCGTGATTGTGAGAGACGACATTTCGCCTCCATCGAAATGCAGCCGCCGCGGCGGGGATTCGATTCCGCGACCCTCAGATCAGCAGCCGAGTACCATAGCCACTAGACCACCGTGGCGGGGCCCGTATGTAGTTAAAAGCAATTAGTGATGTCTGCCACGATGGTCTAGTGCTTATGGTGCCTGCCTGCTGACGTGAGGGGCGTGTGTCCGACCTAGGCCGTGGTGGCCACATTTTCAAATGGCGGCGAATACGCTAATGGCCCGTGTACTGTGCGCAGCAAAAACGCACTGATAGCGCACAGACCACGACCATTATAACATGGTCTTGGAACGTAAAACCCGGGAAATTATTAAACCAATACTGTGTAATACAGCGCTACTTTGCCTCTTTGAACGTGTTGAGGTTCAATTGGGCGGAATGTGCAACATAGTTCGCGTCTCGAATCTCCGGTCCTAAAGATTAACCACCAAATTTTTGAAGGTTTGCTTTGTGAGCGCGCCTGACTGAAACCCACCAGTACATGGGACAGACACACACACAATATATATATATATATATATATATATATATATATATATATATATATATATATATATATATATATATATATATATATATGTGTGTGTGTGTGTGTGTGTGTGTGTGTTGTGTGTGTGTGTGTGTGCGAATGAAAATCGATGGAACCGGCGTAATATGTGTTTAAGGAAGAGGGTACCAAACGTTCGAAACACAACTTTTACTAACGTTTCGGCAGGTGGGCCTGCCTTCGTCAGACGGTCAGAGTAACGAAGGTTACTCTGACGAAGGCTGGCCCACCTGCCGAAACGTTAGTAGAAGTTGTGTTTCGAACGTTTGTTATATATATATATATATATATATATGTGTGTGTGTGTGTGTGTGTGTGTGGTTATTATACCACATTCATTTTATATGCAAGCGAGAAAGACCTCCTTCACCCTGGCGAAAGAAAGATAGCAGAAACACAGTAACGCCATGCAAGAGCAATAAGTTATAAAAAAAAAAGCGACACACACGGTCCAGACAAGCATTCAGGAGCTAAAGTTGACTATATGTGCTTCTATGTAGCGTAATTTTAGGAAAATTTCATACCTTCTTGCGCAAATCTTTGCTGCTCCTTATTTCGTGATGGGCACGCACCACACTGTATGCTTCATCGACGATGCGGTATATAGCGCACAGACAATAAGCTACGCCGCATACAGCAAGAAAAAAAAAGGGGGGGGAGGGGGGGATAAGCGATGTTTGCCGGATTTTCAAGGTACATCGCTCTCCGATCAGACAGTTTATCTTCGTCAGTGTCATGCATGTCTGGGGAGGCTCTCCCTGTGCTCACGCCAGGCGGCGCTAGAAATCGATGTCGTTTACCTCTTTCTTCACTTCCCGTGATGCTCACTGTATCATCCTTGGAGAATAAAACAACAACCATGGAAATTTGCCTCAAGCGGGTTAACAATGGCTCGGCGTCTGCAGCGCACTGCGGACATTGTTACCGCTTCCATTCACGGTCTTGGCACATCGCTTTTTAAAGGGGCGGCCCGGCAAACTGCTTTGCAAACTCTAGGCGGGGAGCCGCTTTGGGGAGACGACCAGAAGAAGCTGCGACTTTTGGGCGGGGATGCTGTGGGCATGCATGTTATTCGCCATAAGGTAACTGCGTCTAGTCGTTTTTGCAACGCACAGAACCGCCACCGCTTGGCGCGGCCCACACTTGGCGCAGGCATGCGAATATACGTATATAAGAAAAAACATTAAGTTTGCGTTCCCGGGTGTTGCGTGCCAGGATGGTGAAAACATTGTAAGTCACGCCGCGATGGTGGACTCCGGATTAGTGTTGTCTACTCGGGGTTGCTTAACGCGCACACAAATCTAAGAACACCGTTTTTTTTTTCATTTCTTCCTCGGCGAGACGAAGGCGCCAAGATATGAATCGAACCCGCGTCCTAGAACTTATGGTATAGGAGTGCAACATGTTATGTGAAGTCATCCGCGAGTACCACCATTTGTGATGGGCAATGTCAACAACGCCACACGGAAGAGCGGAGCTTTACCGTTCCGTTTGCAATAGACCGTTTTACATCACCTTTGAAGTAAACACACTGATTTTGGCGCTTTTATTATTTTGACAACCATCCTAGTATACATTCACTAGAGGCCAGAAGACAGCTCTATATCCTTTATAGAGCTGTCTTTATCGAGCTGTCTTCATCGTCAGACGGCGGATTAACGCACCCAGTCGGAGTAAACGCGGGAAGTGAAACCCATTGATATCAGTCGTGCTGAACGCCTGCGACCAATATACAGGTGAACTGCAAGGCATCCCTTAATTTAATAGGACTTTTTGAGGGCATAGTTGGCGCATACTGACGAAAGTTGTTTAGCGCAAGGAAAAACGGAGCATACGAGAGAGGCACATAACGGACAAGCGCTTGTCCCTTGTGTGTCTTTCTCGTGTGCTCCGTTTTCACTTGCGCTAAACAATTTTCGTCCCTTATTTTACCGCTTAATGGAGGCAGCAAGACCGAAGAAGCCATGCATCGGAGTAGCTGCACGTGGCCTCTCCACTTAAGTCGGCTCAGCAGTGGGCCGCTCTTGCTTGGCATTGCGTTGTGCACTAAGATGCTTTATATAATGGTGTTACGACTGATACTGATACACCAATGTATGCTTGTAATAAAACACTCAGAATAGATAAAGGCCTAAGATGCCAGATGAGGAGGTGAGAGATAGAAAACGAGGGTAATAGGGTAAGCGTATGGTAGTGTGGTCACGACATATATATATATATATATATATATATATATACATATATATATATATATATATATATATATATATAGAGAGAGAGAGAGAGAGAGAGAGAGAGAGAGAGCAGACATGACTTCGCAGTTATCTTTTATTGCCAACAGTTTCGACGGCGGTCGAAACTGTTGGCAATAAAAGATAACTGCGAGGTCAGGTCTGGTATTTTACTCCAAATACGTTTGGCCCATGGAGCACAAGCTCTCATTACATATATATATATATATATACAGGTACGTCGGCAGGCCAAAGCTTAAGTCACAGTTCATTAACATACCTTAATTTAGTCAACTTAATGCTCCTTTCATTCACTCTCTCACTTGCTTCCAATTTTAATTTGCGTATGACCGGCTGCTCCCCTCCCTGCACAGCCCCGGGTATCGGGGCCCACCGTTGTAAAATTGTTGATCTACGCGTCATTTACTCCGCGCGGACTTAATCCGCCAGATCCACGATGGCCACAGCTTCGCGGTTGAAAAACAAAACAAAATAAAGCTTGCTCTTTGTGGTTGAACAACACGAAAAGATGCCTTGTCCTGTGCTACACTACTGCCGTCAACGTTTTCGATGCTTTCCAGCTAAACGTTTTCCAGCTGACCAATAGCTCAGTAGCCGATGCGCGTTCTTGGCAGCGCACCTCTGGCGACGCATGGCTATGCCACCATGGCATGGCTTCGGCTTCTAGTCCGCTCCGTGCCGAATTCCATGGACGAAAAAGGGCGCCTCGACGCGACACTTTCGCTATCGTGTAGCAATGGGTTGAGGACCAGGGCCAGCGGCCCGACAGCAGGCGTTGGTCGCGGGTTCGAACCCTGGACAAGGACGAATTTTTCGGCAACTATGAGGCTTTCATTTGCGATAAATCCGTGCGGATGTCCTTGTAGCTTTGTGCTACAGACGGGTGGATGCTAACTACAGACGGATGCTAACTTTTTTCTTTCATAACTGTTACTCCACCTTGTGGGTTTCCGCAGGACTCATTTTCCAAGGCAGATGTGAGTATCTGAATTTGCTGCAACAATGCAACCGCTGCGTGGTGGACAAGAAAAACGTCGTCTATTTCAATCAGTCGGTCACACAGCGAATAAAAAACAGCGGTGGAGTTAACTCGATTAAAATTATGAGGCGCTGACGTGTCGGCCACACTCCCCTCCCCTTCCCGAAGAAGCAAATGGGGCCGAAATTGCCTCTCGGGAAGTTCGATCTCGAACTTCAGATGTGCATACTGTGCGATTACAGAATATGTCGCGCGAGGTCGCCAAGTGCGAAAACAGCGTTTTGCGACCATGCAGACAGAACCGCTCGAAGGATGCCGGTGACTCGTTTCCTGGTGTCCTTTATAAAAAAAAAAGGAAGAAAATGAACCACTCCCCACCAAAAGAAGTCTGCCAGAAACGAAAAAAAAAATTGGCAGCCATGGCCACCACCGCGGAGGCTGAAACGACCTCTGCCATCTTGCTCCTTTCTGGGTCTAGTGTCGAGGTCGTTCGTAAAAAAGAGAGCGAGTAAGCTAAAAGAAGAAATGTATTTCATAACTCTTCCCAACAAAACGCATTTGTCCGGTGGCATGTTCTTTCCCTGTCTTTATTTTTTTGTGTGTGCGTGTATGGAGTATGATAAGCGTTTCTGAAACGAAGAGAAAACTCCTCGTGACCGGCTTGACAGGCGAAGCCGCGGGTGCATAAGCGCGCCACTTGGTTGACAGAGTGCCGTTACTTTTCCGGCGCGATCTGTTATTTCTCTTTACACACGCGCGTTCACTGTGTGTCTCTCTCTCTTTTTTTTTTTGCCTCTTTGCACCCATTACCCCTTCCCTCCGCCCACCTTCTCTCGCATGTCTTGCTTGCGTCACTCGCTTGACAGCAAATAAGAATCGCAAATGACGCGCGATGTGAGGGGAAAGAAAACGCCCACAAGTGGCTGGAGAAACTAAAACAGCTCAGAGTGCCCTCGCCTCGCCCTCCCCCCCTCTTAGTCGCTAGAAGGCTACTACCACGAAAGGAACGAGCTATGCTTGATGCAAACAGTAGCAAATTAAGACCTGTTCCGTCGTCGTTGCCTACGGCAATAACAGGTTGCTAGTTTCTCCCCTCCCTTCTTGTTTCTGCATTGAATTGACCATACGTACGAACCGTTCGTAGTGCGGAATAGGTGGACTACACAATAGGCACAAAAAAAATGCACGCTGTCGAAGTTATTTTATTTATAGGGGAATCCCGAAGGAAAGCGCGCGGAAACACGCGAAAAATGTGTGGGGAGTGAAGCCCCCAGATGTAACGTGCATAAATCTACAAAGAGGGAACAGAATGCATCGAAGAAGAAGAAGAGAGCGAAGTACACTGAGGCAACAACGACAACAACAGCATAGTGTAGAAGAGAAAATGTCCCCTGGCTGCTTTCCGGCATCACAAGCATAAATGGCGATATAAGAAAAGAAACAAAAAAGAAAGAAAGAAACGACGAAAGGAAGTGTTTATGACGAATGATGCGAGAAGTGCAAACGCGGAAATATACGTGATGTCCGGGCATTAGGAGGCCGTTGTCGTGAACGTCGACGGGGTGGGGGAGGCCACCGAGGGGCACCGGCAAGATACGTTGAGCGCGACAGGAGCAATGCGAGTCGAAGCAAAATTAAAACAGGAGAAGGAAAACTAAAATATGATAAGCGGAAGCGCCGCTGCAGTATAAAAGCAACAGACCAACAAACGCGTCCGGGTCGGAGGCGCCGGCGGCGAAGGGTTGTGGAAGAAAATGCGCATCTCGTTTGCATGTGTTCTTCGTGGTTGGACGGTTTTACTAGAAAGTACGAAGCGCGCGCAGCGAGGAAGGCGGGGTGGCTCCAAGCAGCGGGCCGGCGAAGGCACGTCAAGCTCATCGCTCAGCGTCGTTCCCGATTCATCCGCTCCCACATAAGCGCGCACGCGTATAAAGAAAGAAAGCAGAGTAAAAGCAAAACAACACGACGGGTTAAAAACGAGACAGCTAACCGCGTATGCTGCTATAGTCCGAGATTTGCGTATGGCGGCGGGCGACGTTAAGCTTCGCCGCAGTGATGTGCCGCTCAGAGGGAAAGCACGCATGCGGCTCCCAAAAAGTAGCGGAGGATGATTGTCGGGCTCAAAGGAATGGTTTGCGGAGTTGGGAAGATCCAGACAGTTCGAAGTACCTCGCGCCGGAATAAAACTGTGTATGAAAGGAAATGGTGCATTAAAAAAAAAAAGAACGACGGAGAAAGAAAAATATATTTGCATTGAAAAACAGGGCGAACGATTCGGCGTGTCGCATGCATGACATCAAAAAACCTGCTAAAAAAAAGCAACAACATATGAAATACTCATGCCGCTCTGACGACCCATTTGACATGCACTATAAAACAGCATAAGAACTAAAATCTGGCCAGCAATGCTTTCTTTGCCGTTCGCAGCCTGGGGGCAAATGAGCCGCGCTCATGTCGTACCAGTGGAGGCACCAGCGGCAGATGGAGGCTCGTGAACCATGGGGCCGCTTGAGCTGCCAAAAAGCGTTGCGCTTTAAATAGGCGACCTTGATCGTGGTGAATGCATTGACGTCACTGAGCTGGCGTTGACGTAAGCGATGCGCCATTTGAGATCACCGTTAGTGGAAATTTCATCCTGTTAGCGTTTAATTGACAGCTGTCGGCCCGTGCCATGCGCGTGACTTAATTAGATGCGGTCGATGGTGTTCACCAGACCCGCCTTTCTAGTTCACATTGAAACGAGAGACAGAATAACACTGTGAATAGTCACAGCTGGTTTCGGGACGCAAAACCCGAGCAATCAATCAGATTGATTTGATTTGTGGGCTTTAACGTTCCAAAACCAGTTTGATTATGAGAGGCGCCGTAGTGAACGTCTCCGGAAATTTCGACCACCTGGGGTTCTTTAACGGGCACTGACATCGCACAGCACACGGGCCTCAACATTTGCCTCCATTGAAATGCAGCCGCCGCGGTCGGGATTCGATCCCGCGGCCCTCGGATCCGCAGCCGAGTATAGGTCACCGTGGCGGGGCCCAGCAGTCAATCAGAATAACACTGTGAGGAACACGATAGCGGCAGTTCTGGAGAAGGGAGAAGAAGGAAGGCGATGAATACGGCTGGGAAAGCTACGAGAGCGCCATCATAGATAGGCTGTAAAAAAAAGAGTCATTTATTCGCAGCAGTTGTGGCGGAACGCGCAGGGTAATCGACACCTCAAGACGGAGGTTGAATCACAAGTTCTTCTAACGAAGCAGTCGCCTTTCCGGACTTCCATCGAACCAACCGGAATCAGAGATGTCCAACGACGTGAAAGAACAGTGGCTCATATCCCCGCTCCTTCGCCTACCGATCCCGTTCAGCAACTGCGAGATGGATATCCCTTCGCAAGAACACCTGGCGAAAATGTCGAGGAATAGCTTCATTTATAGGCAATGTACGATGGCGATCTCGAAGTCTGCCCAGTGGTACGCTTCCGCCTACCCTTTTCTGTTCTTCAGAACTGCCTTTCTCGTGTCCGTTGCATACTTTTCTATGCGACTCCAAGCCCATTTAAGAACATGTTTTAGATTAAAGAAGATCGCTCTCTGTGTGGATCACCCAGTATAGCTCATAAGCGAAGGTTCGTAGCAAGTTCAGTACTCCTGTTGTTGTTTCAGCCCCGCCTTTAAGCGATTCCCTTCAGTTAACTCACACTATTTCTACAACAGGCAGTGAAATAACATTTGAAAGGTTACTATGGCAAAAGAAAGGAATGTGAAGCAGAAGATTCCGGTTCACCGTACCTCTCACGTGGGTGTAAAAAGAGAGGAATCAGATAAAAACGACAGAGAAAAAATAGCAGGTGGATCCCGAAAACAGCGGTAAAACTGGTGCGCTTTCCTAGTGGAAGAATGAATCCTATCGACAATGGGAATTCCTTTATGTCTGCACAGGCTGACCTTCGAAGTGGTTGAGTACCATTGCCCGCATAATGTTACATGTTTGTTCCTCACCGTAGTCAGCATACAGGCTCGCTCTGACGGCCTGACAAAGTGTTCGAAAAGCACAAGCCTTAGTGACCGTATCCCGTCATGGCCCACAAAAAAAAAAGGTTCTGTATTTTCGGGGATAGCTTAATAAAAACGTAAGGTACAATAGGGGAATAAAGTGAAGGAATAGAGTCAGGCGTTCCTTGTTGTTTTGTGGTGTTTTACGTCCCAAAACCAGTTCTGATTATGAGAGACGCCGTAGTGGAGGGCTCCGGAAATTTCGACCACCTGGGGTTCTTTAACGTGCACTGACATCGCACAGCACACGGGCCTCAACATTTCGCCTCCATCGAAATGCAGCCGCCGCGGCCGGGATTCGATCCCGCGACCCTCGGATCAGCAGCCGAGTACCTTAGCCACTAGACCACCGTGGCGGGGCTCAGGCGTTCCTGATTAACGATTGATTCCGCTATGATATGGTGCATTCGCGCATAAGTGTACGCAGCTCTAAAGAGCACGACCTAGAAAGCGGGGCCTTCTGCTATGTCTGGGGCAGAGGGCCCCCTTTACAAATAGTACTAACAAGTACCATTTGTAAACTTTTAGTCTCGGACCCTATCTAGATGATCCATGATATTTCACGCTGTTCCATGCTGGAGAAGGCAACTATGCGCGCTGACCATGAGATGCGCGGTACTTTTCCTCATCCTCTCATTCGCCGCGAAGCCACCCGCTTGAGCAAATGCGTGTTCGTCGCTGCCACGAAAATATACAAAGACTGGAACTGTAAAGGGACACTGATAGAAACAATGAATCAGCTGAAACCTATTGGTTATTATTTGACAACTTTATTGGTCGTTGATTTCGGCACCACAGGTCCGATATTAGAAGAGAAAACGAAGGTTAGAAATATAAGGCAAATGAGTTCTGCGGAAACCTGGAAGGTGGAGTAACCTTGTAGCCTAGTGCAACAAAACGGGTGGATGCTAATTTTCCCTTTCATAGAAGGTTAGAAATCAATTTTTAAATTTCGCGCCACAACCTACGAACCCGAATGTGACGTCGCGGATTTCGAAGTATCTTCGTCGTATTTCGGCCCCACTGGCTCAATAACATTTCGCGAAATTTGGTACACTAAGTCACTGGCCACGTTCCAGCACAACGCGGTTGACCTTGAGCGGAAAATAAATTTGCGCTTCATAAAAGACGCCTACCAAATCTGTGACGTCACGGTGAGTTGGTGGGGAAACGTGAAGGCGGCGTCGCTCCCTGTATTTTATTTTTGTGCGTTTTTTCGATTGGTAAGCGTTCTGTTGCGGCGTCAAAGCTGTTGCTATTGGGAATGGGTAATTTAGGAATACACAAAAAATCGTTTTGCTTTTTAGTGGCCCTAAAAACAACTCATCATTATTGGATGTTTCTGTATACTAAGTTGAATGCCACCACATATACCTTAAAATAGGAAATAATTTAACTCAAGTGCTCGACTGGCAAAAATTTTGGGTCACATAGCACAATCAGACGAACGTGTGTTGCTGACTCGTGGCCTCGTTTGAGAACCTAGCAATGTCGCGTTAGTTTTATTATTGGACATGTCTGAAGCTCGAAACTTGTGTAAAAAGACAAAACAAAAAAATCCATCTAGTATTTTGCATGCGTCCGGATCAGATATTTGATATCTGCTCTTCGAACTTCAACGAACAACGTTAGACCCGCTATTGTGCGTTGAGCGAACTGAATGATGGATGGTCTGATGTCTGGTCCCGAAAGCGACAAGGGTGTTTTTATGGTATCTGAAAGTAACGACACGGAGTGCCCGACTAGATACACCTTATCGGACATCACTGTACAACACGTCACGTGTCTGTTCTTATGCCTAACCTTTCTTTTCTTTCGCTCCCGCATTGTCGCACTCGTGGGTGAAGGTACGAAATGCTTAATTGAATATCTGCTACGAGTCCAGTGGACACTCTCCCCCATAGCTTTTTTTTCTTTTTTAGAGGGTTGCTACGAGTGTATTCTTCCAAATTTTGGACATTTGGGGCCGAATTCACAAAACTTCTCTTTCGTAAGTGCTTTTTGCCATTGGTCAGCGGGCTTCTGTAATGATATGTCCAGCATCAGGATTGGCTGAAATTTTCTCTTACCAGCATTTTTGTCGTAAGTTGTTTTTGTGAATACGGGCCCTGAGCTTCATTTTGGTGAAGGCTAACTGAAGAAGCCGCAGTTCTTGCCTGTGGTGACAGCGTTTAGCCCAACTTCTAGAAATAAAAATGCAAGGAAGAGAGAGAAAAGAAGCAAGAAATGCATGAATTTCATCCAGAAGCGCGTCCGATTTCCGACTTTGCTCTGGCGGAAAAAGTAAAAAATATGAAAGGAAATGAAGCTATCAAACGTAGAGTAAGGATGGTTTTCTTTCATTAAAGCTGCTCAGTGCCGCCTGTAGTTCCGTGCTCAGAATCGGAACGAAAAGAAAGCAAAAAAGCAATAACTTTCCGTCTTGCAAGTTATTCCTTCAACGCTTTAATGCGAAATAACCATTTCCGATGATTTAATCATTGCGGCCTGTGACGTTATCAAGTTGTATGACATTCATTTGTGTCTTACTAACGAGTCGTACTAACTCGCAGGTGACGGGTGAGATAGCGGAGAAGATGCATTTCTTCTACTTCCTCGTGTACCGCTACGGAGTGTGCGTGCCTTCGACCTGCCAACGGGAGGACGTCCAGACCATCGCTGCCAGCCGTGAGTATCTTTGAACACATGACTCTCGACCCTGAAGGGCGACTGATGTATGCTAACGTCACTTACTACACAGTGGTGTAATCCTCTACGCATCCAAATATTTTCTGCTAGTTTCCTTATTTCTTCCCCTCCTCTCTCTTTCATGATCCAGTCCCCTTTCGCATTCACGTATCCAACTCTGGGTTGGGTAGCAGTTTCTACGTGCCTGTATTGTTTCCTTCCTTTCTTTCGCTGCTCACCCAAAGCTGACATCACATTGTAAAAATGGCGAAGCTTGCGCATAGTGGCGCAAGGCTTAAACACACAAAGCTGGTTGATTTAAATCTGACGAGGTTAAGGATACAGCATAGCTTATGGCGTCCCCCTCCACCCTTTACTCCTCCACCCCTCACTTCCCCTTCCCTTTCCATGCTACGCTATACTGTACAAGACTATGGTATTGTTACGTGAAAGCAATGAGTATATTTACAATATGCTTTAGCGTAAAACAAGATGGCTCGGCTCGCGCTAGCCTCAACAACTCGTCGTCTTCTTCGATGGCGCTCTCAAGACTTGCTCCTGCATTACATCTTGTAACACGACTCCCGGCTGCTGAAGCACCGTCTCGGTGCTTGTTAAGGTGCAGGTGAGCGGTACAGTTTGAGGCGGGAGACATGGACGATGTCTGTGGACGGTGGAGCAAGGCCAGAGGAAGGGTCGAGGGGGTCTATCTCGTAGGTGACGTTTGTTACCCAGCGTAACACATGGTATGGCCCTGCGTACCGGGAAAGCAGTTTTTCGGAAAGTCCAACGCGTCGAGTTGGAGTCCACAACAATACAAGGTCCCCCGGGGTAAATGAGATGTCTCGATGAAGGGAGTCATAACGCTGCCTCTGGTGGTCTTGCGATGCTGTAAGGCGCTGTCGAGCAACCTGACGTGCTTGACGAGCTCGGGTGATAGCGTCACGAGCGTATTCCGTTGGTGAATCGACGGCGACTGGAAAGACGGTATCGAAGGGTAAGGTTGGGTGGCGCCCGAAGAGAAGATAAAAGGGTGAAAACCGGCGGTATCGTGGCGGGAGGAATTGTACGCGAATGTAACAAAGGGTAAGGCAACGTCCCAGTCCTGATGGTCAGCCGAAACATACATAGACAGCATATCAGTTAGGGTTCGGTTGAATCGTTCAGTCAGGCCGTTAGTTTGTGGATGGTAAGCAGTCGTAAATTTATGTTTTGTCTCGCAGGAGCGGAGTAGATCATCAATAACTCTGGAGAGAAAATAGCGGCCACGATCCGTGAGGAGTTGACGAGGGGCCCCATGGTGTAGGACGACGTCATGTAGGAGGAAATCGGCAACGTCTGTAGCACAGCTGGTGGGGAGAGCCCGTGTGATCGCGTATCGGGTTGAGTGGTCGGTTGCGACAGCTATCCACCGATTTCCCGAAGCAGAGGTTGGGAAAGATCCAAGAAGGTCGAGACCAACTCGGAAGAAGGGCTCGGAGGGAATGTCAAGCGGCTGAAGCAGTCCAGCGGGACGCATGGGTGGTTTTTTCCGACGCTGGCACAAATCGCATGTGGCGACATAGCGGCGGACAGAGCGGTACAGACCGGGCCAGTAGAATCGACGCCGTACACGGTCGTATGTCCGAGAGACGCCAAGGTGACCTGCAATAGGGGCGTCATGCAGCTGGCTGATAATGCTCGAACGGAGGTGAGATGGGATGACCAGCAGCAGTTCACGTCCATTCGTGTGGACGTTGTGACGATACAATGTGCCGTCCATAAGCAGGAAGAGGTGAGGGGACGGATCTGGTGTCGCAGACTGCAATTTGTGAATAAGGTCACGTAAGGCGGCGTCTTGGCGCTGCTCATCACGAATATTGCTTAGAGGGATGAGCGAAAGTACACACGCTGGCGCTTCATCCCAAGCCTCGGGAGGATCCACTGGATAGCGGGACAAACAGTCAGCGTCATGGTGCAATCGGCCAGATTTGTAAGAAACCGAGTAGTTGTATTCCTGGAGCCGTAAGGCCCAGCGGCCAAGGCGTCCAGTGGGATCCTTCAAGGATGAAAGCCAGCAGAGTGCGTGATGATCGGTGGTGATAGTGAAATGCCGCCCATGTAAGTAGGGCCGGAATTTACCGACAGCCCACACGAGCGCAAGACACTCCCTTTCAGTAATTGAGTAGTTTTTTTCGGCTGGGGAAAGAAGACGGCGGGCATAGGCGATAACACGAGCATGCCCGGTCTGATGCTGAACCAAAACTGCGCCGATTCCGTGACCGCTGGCATCGGTGCGAACTTCTGTAGGGGCAGAAGGGTCGAAGTGGGCCAATACAGGTGGGGTTGTTAACAACCGGATGAGGGTAGAGAACGCTGTAGCCTGCGGAGCGGCCCAGGAAAACGAAGTGTCTTTCTTCAGTAGGTCTGTGAGAGGACACGCGATATCTGCAAAATGGTGCACAAAACGTCTGAAGTAGGAACACAGACCAAGGAAGCTCCGAACATCCTTAGCGCAGGTGGGTACGGGGAAGTGTTGGACTGCTCGAACTTTGTCAGGATCGGGGCGAATACGAGAAGAATCGACGAGGTGCCCCAGCATGGTAAGTTGCTGTCGTCCAAAGTGACACTTTGACGAGTTAAGCTGGAGGCCTGCTTTGCGAAAAACAGAAAGGATGGAGCAAAGGCGGTCGAGGCGCGTATCAAAGGTCGGCGAAAACACAATGACATCATCAAGGTAACAGAGACAGATGGACCACTTAAATCCGTGTAAGAGGGTGTCCATCATGCGCTCAAAGGTGGCTGGAGCGTTGCATAAACCGAATGGCATGACCTTAAACTGGTAAAGGCCGTCTGGGGTCACAAAAGCGGTCTTTTCACGGTCCATGTCATCAACGGTGATCTGCCAGTATCCTGATCTAAGGTCGATTGATGAAAAATATTTGGCGCCGTGAAGGCAATCCAGGGCGTCGTCGATGCGTGGTAGCGGGTAGACGTCCTTTTTAGTGACCTTGTTTAGCTGCCGATAGTCCACGCAAAATCGCCAACTGTTATCCTTCTTCTTAACAAGGACCACAGGGGATGCCCATGGACTAGAGGACGGCTCGATTATATCTTTGGCAAGCATCTTGTCGACTTCCTTTTGGATGACGTGGTGCTCAGTTGGAGACACGCGGTACGGACGGCGGTGGATCGGTAGGGCATCACCGGTGTTAATGCGATGCTTCACGGCAGACGTTTGACCTAGCGGACGGTCACAAAAGTCGAAGACATCGCAGTATGAAGCAAGGAGGTGGAAGAGCGCGTCAGCTTGGTCTGGCAAAAGGTCGGGTGCGATCATTTTCTTAAGGTCAGCAGACGAATGGGGCGTAACTTCCATGACGTCGGAGCGGTCATCCTGTGCGGACAAAGCGGAGATAACGCAGTCGTCAGAGGGCGTCAGCATGGCGAGGGCTATTCCACGAGGAAGCATTTGTGGACTCACGCTAAAACTCAGCACAGGGATGCAAGCACGGTTTCGTGAAAGTTAACAATAGTGTGCGGGAAGGCAACGCTGTGTGTCAAGAGAACGTCTGTAATGGGTGCGAGCACATAGTCACCGTCGGGCACGGGTGAAGAGGGCGCTAACGTAATGCAAGTGATGGTTTGAGGCGACAGACGGACATGTTCAGCACAGCACAGGCGATTCGGGGTAGGGCTAGGCGGATCAGTTGGACATGGTAGGTCAAGTTGCAGAGTGCCAGCTGAACAATCAATGAGGGCAGAGTGGGCGGACAAGAAGTCGAGACCGAGAATGAGTTCATGGGTGCAATGGGTCAGTACCGTGAACAGAACCGATGTTTGGTGGCCGGCAACACTAACACGTGCTGTACAAAGGCCAACTACGGCGGCTGTACCACCGTCGGCAACACGAACAGCATGTGAAGGGGCTGGAGTGAGGACTTTTTTCGAGCACTGACGGAGATGAGGGCTCATGACAGAGATATGGGCGCCGATATCAATCAAAGCTGTAACAGGTAAGCCATCCACTTCAACATCCATCAAGTTCTGATTAGTAGGGAGCGTCAATAGAGGAATTTGAGGGCAGGTCGTACCAGCAGCGTCACCTCCTGGAGCTGCACCCGTTAGTTTCCCGAAGGAAAGCGGCGAGGGTAGGACGGGGACGATGAACGGCGAGGCGGCGGGGACCTGGATACTCTACGTCGCGGTGAAGGCGAGCGGCTGTACTGGGCGGCGGTCGCAGTGTTGGCGGCATAATTCGGTGAGTCATCACGGGGTGGTGGCACTTGACTTGGACTACGGGGCGGTGAGCGTGGCTGAAAGAAGCTTCCCCTAGATGGTGGAAACCACGTTCTACGACAGTAACGCGAGATGTGCCCCGCTCGTCCACATCGGAAGCAAATGGGCTTGTCGTCGGGCGTCCTCCATGCATTCGGATCCCGGGTACTCACAGGGTGGTAGTGCTGCAGGGGGCTCAGGTTGGTCGGAGAGAATGCGTCGGGGCGATGCACGGAACAAATGGTCTGAAGGCCCACGTTTGCCAGTTCTTGACGCACAACAGCCTGTATTAGGGAAATGGTCGGTTGAGGGTCAGTGGGTGCCTTCACATGAGCAGGTGATGCGGCTTCAATCTCTCGTCGAACGATTCTAGTAATGTTCTCGGACCGGGGCTGCGCGTCTAGACGAAGATCCTCGCATGTTGACGTTGCAGCAGTGTTCGGGAGGCGGGCAAATTGGAAGGCAATGCGTCTGCTGTTTGCTTCTTCGAATCGTCGGCACTCAGTAATGATCTCTTGAACGGTGGAACAGTCCTTGAACACAATTAGGTTAAATGCATCGTCCGCGATGCCCTTCAGCACGTGCGCGACCTTGTCGGCTTCTGTCATGCTGACATCGACTTTACGGCAAAGGGACAACACGTCTTGAATGTAGGCCAGGTACGACTCAGTGGATGTCTGTACACGCGAAGAGAGTTCCCTCTGGGCGGCACGCTTGCTTCCGGTTGACTGGCCGAACAAATCGCGTAATTTGTCTTTGCATAGACTCCAGCTCGTGAGCTGTTCCTCATTATTATTGAACCAGGTCTTGGCAGTTCCTGTCAGGTAAAATATGACATTGGCCAGCATCAGCGTTGGGTCCCACCTGTGATTTTCGCTTACACGCTCGTATCGCCGAATCCACTCATCGATGTCCTCGCCATCGGTGCCGGAAAAGGTGCCAGGATCACGGGGTGGAGCTGCCACGATGACCACTGGCGAGGTGGGCGCCGTTGGTGCGGCGGGCGCGGCCATTGATGCATTATCCGTGTCGGTTGACATGCCTGGCGTGGTGACTTGACGGCCGCTGCGGAGCTCCGTCGTGCGTTGATACTGTTACCCAGCACTTCCACCAAAAATGTTACGTGAAAGCAATGAGTATATTTACAATACGCTTTAGCGTAAAACAAGATGGCTCGGCTCGCGCTAGCCTCAACAACTCGTCGTCTTCTTCGATGGCGCTCTCAAGACTTGCTCCTGCATTACATCTTGTAACAGTATGTTCTACCTTCTCCTCTCTTTCTTCCCCTCCTACTCACCCTCACACCATTCTTCCTCATCATCACCTCCCTTTCCCACCCCTATTCTTTCCCTTTCCTCGCCTTCACTTGCCTTTACCACTTCTTGCCATGCTATACTGCACAAGTCTATGCTACGCTCTATCCTCTACCCTTCTTCCCTTCACTCCCTTTCCCATCCTTTGCTGTACTGTCCTGTACACGACCATGCTACGCTCTACCCAGTGGATTCCATACGGATTTATCATGGTTTAACGGAGCGTTCAAACTGCTTCACTGCTAAAACGCGCGTCACTGTCCCACAGGCAGGCTTTCCGAGTCAGTTTCCTCATAGCACAAGTTTCTCTTCATCGTTATTCCCGCTTCCAGGTTTGCAGCCAAACTGCAATGTTTCTTCAATGCCTGCGAGCTTTCGTCTGTGCCTCCGGCACAGAACTTCACGCAATAGCACCCCGTCTTTGCCAGCCGACGGTTCTTACGGAAAATTCGCCTAAGAGACTCCTGACGCAATTCCGTCACCGAAAGCCGCATACCAGGACGAACCTTCCCACTGGGCTCCCTCCTTTCGCTCTAGTATGCGCACCATAGTGTATGCATTGCATATACGTAAGAGAGATTGTTGCCCGTGTTTTGCTGCGCACATTTTGTAGCATCATCGCCGTTTGACGCTTTCGCACGTCCAGGAAAGAGTTCAGAGTGCGTCACTTCATTCATCGCGTTCTGAACACTTTATTCGACGCGCTATATTGATTTTGAAGATGCGCCGCCCGTCGTCAAGTAACCGATGACATCGGTTGCTTTTCGCGTGGAATTGCTCTGTGCATGACGTAGAAACGCTAATCGCGTGTGCGGATTAGTTAAGACCGATGGTTCATGTATGAATAATACTTGTCATACTTACGGAGCAGCGTCATACTGCATTACAGCTGGGCTATACTAAAGCCATGTACTACTTGATGAGGTTTCGTCGGACTACTTTTTCTTGTCGCTGTGGTCGTGAGGAATAGAACGAGGCGTATTGATGAACTGTTTAGCTAGATAACACGACTAAATACCTTGTGGTGACAGAGAATGGGAAGGGGAGGAAAGGTAATAGAAGAGTAGAATGGAGAGGAACGTCGCTGTGGAGGGCTCCGGGAAGTTTAACCACCTGGGGTTCTTTAACGCGCACTGATAATGTACCAGACACGGGCCTCTGGCACTTTTGCCTCCATCGCAAATGCGGCCGCCGCGGTCGCATTTCAATGACTCATTGTGGTAGATCTGAGGAAAACGAGAGCATGTCGCTTTCTCAAATATTTTGCACCGCATTTCACCGAATAATGACACATGCGAACAGCTGCGCTCACATTTAGCATTAGGAAATACTGTAATCATTGCTTTTATCATTATGCAGTCCACCTAGTACGAATATATAGAAGCATGTGCTTTTGTAGCTGGTGACCCTCAAAGAAGAGTTGATTTCACAGAAATACGGAAGCGCTTTTTTTTTAAATGTATGCTCGCCGAAAAGCCTACCGCGACACAACATGACGTTTGTATTATGCAGTGTTATGCATATGCACTCTTCGACAATGGTTCAAGCGGTGTTGTGCCCACCGGCTTATGGAAATCCACAGAAAACACCTAGTAACGTATTCGTTCTTCCGCATTCCTTTTCAGTGGACTTAGTACCTTTGCTGCCACACCATATATAACAGTAGCGGCTGATCGTAAAATGAGCCACCATAAAAATTTAACGAGAAAGCGTAGATAAATCTTGCAATAAAGGAATGAATAAGTTAACCATGTATGTGAACTTAATCTTCATTACTTTCACATTAAAATAATAAAAAATTGATGGAGCTTGGTTCTATTTAAATTCTTATTACCTCACGCTTATTACATTCATCAGCCTGATTAAGATATTTCGTTAATGAAGTCTCTCGACCGAGATTCGGTGCCACAGCAAAAAAAAAAAAAAGAGCTGTGAAGATAGCGACGTTCACGATTACTCACCGCTAACTATAGCACTCACTCCATTTCGTTTTGAGCAACATGAGTATACCCGAATGGGTACAAGGTATACATAACATTATTGCGTCTAAAATCAAAGGTGTTAGCGCGATAATATGTTACGTGAGGTGCTTATAGGGAACGCTTTCGTGCACTTCAAGTTATAAACTCATCCTTTCTCCGAGTGGGCAGTTAGAACCACTGCGCATATCCTTGCAAAAAGATATAACTTAAATAAATCGCCTTTGCAGATGGTGCAGTTTAATAACCGCTGCACAGGGTAGCCAGCCGGTCTCAGCACTGGCTAACCTTCCTGTCTTTCCTCCCTCCTCCTCCTTAATCACCGCTGCGTGAAATGGGCACAGCGTGGGTTCATCCCTCATCGAATTGCTCACCTCTTTGCGCTTAAGCGCAAAGCTTTCCTGCTTTGTGCGATGATGCCGTGCTCCGTCTCGGAGCTAAAGAAGAAAATTAAAACGAATGCTGAAGAAACGCACTGTGGGTGGGTCATATCTTGTTACTAATCGAGTACACCCGTCTGTTCATTAAACACAATAAGATTTTTCTATATACAACAACGCACTTTAGCAGGCGTTTGTGTCGGAAATTTTTGTTCGTAGAAGTCCAGCTTTCATACAATGCGAGTCGCAGACGGCGTGTGTAGGATTACGTCCCTTTATGCGCTCGGTGAACAACGCAGAGGAACCGTCATCTATAGAAACCGTGAAAGATATAATGAAAGAAAAGTGCCCATCACGTTTTCTCTCTTAAGTGACGGCTAACGCAAAATAATTTAGCACAAAATATGACAGAAGGTGGCACAATGTTACAGCTGTCTGGAGTGTTCAAAGAAAAAGCTTGACAGTTCACTTTTCGAGCGCTCTGTGTAATTGGTAATTGGAAACCCTTCTTGCACAGCTTGCTCCGCAAGCAATTAAGCGATTTTCTCCACGCAGTATCGTCTTTCATCTAATGCGCACCCTGATCTCCGCCGCTCTTTTTCTTCTCCAGTCGTCAAGTCTGCAGAGTTTGAAGTCAAGGTTTCCAATTGCGAAGTCAAGGAGGACAACGCCAAGCTGAACGGCGACCAGACAGCCATCGTGTAAGTGTCATCCACAACGGATCCTCAGACAAACGTGACTAGAGAAGACTTCGAGACGAAATGATCATTCTCTCTCGAGTCTCCTGCACGCCGTATAACATGGCGTGTTAAGGTAATGTATGGTATCTCTGGTATGAGAAGGTACGGTATGCTGCACAATAATGTATGTATGTATGTATGTATGTATGTATGTATGTATGTATGTATGTATGTATGTATGTATGTATGTATGTATGTATGTATGTATGTATGTATGTATGTATGTATGGCAGTGGATAGGCTGTGCTGCCGGCACTACGCGCCCGCGAAACCAGGGCTCGAAGTGTACTGGTCATCGGTGCTGAATTGATATCGAGCAAATAACAAAGAAAGAGCACACTGGAGCCAGGACGTATGGAATGGGCCAGACGATGGCACAGATGTTTATTTTATCAAGCCACACCACTATACTGTGTCTAAACGCCGAGAAAGAAAAATGGGCGGATTCCACTTTATGGGTGGGAATCGACAACAAGCGAACAATAAACATCCCCTTCGGGAAACGCTTCGCCCACTGGAGCGTAGTGGCGCACGACAGCCTGCGATAAGTACTAAAGGAAACATGACAGGCGGTGCATGAAACGACAAATTCGTCCCTTACAATGTATGCTTGTTTAAGCATCTCCACCGACACACGAGACGCGCTGCTTTCTCAAGATCGCTGCGAGTTGCGGCGTTGCATGCCCACTTTGGTGACGTTGGCCGCGCACTTTTGAGTTGCTCATAACGCCCGTGTTTCATGGCCACCACATGTCAGTGCCTTGTTTTCTTTGGGCTTTCAGAATGAGTCAAATACGAAAATGTGAAGAGTTCAACGGTTGATCAAATATTAAACGTTGTGGATATTGACTGCAAAATGGGCAGTCGCTCTGAACTCGTGATGGTTTCAGAAGCAGCATGCGCGCACCTATGTGGCGAAATCCGAATCCATTTTGTCTACAAGAAGCGTTAACGGGGAAATACGTTGTTTAGATCCTGCTTTATACGTTTTTTGGTATAATCCTTTTCCGACCGCGCCGTCGCTCCACACGCGCAATGTATTTTCATGCGGTTGATACGATCGCATTCTGACGATCGCAATAAGCGTAAAAGTATACCTCATGGACTAAATTTCAGCTCCGAAAAATTATAACAATGCCACGTTTTTATAAGAGTGTGTCGGCCACTCGTGTGGCACCATACAGCGAGTTCACTCGCAATGCGGGCTTACTGCAGCTTCCGAGCAGAACGCGTAGCGCGGAGTGCGAACTAGAACGCGGCACGGGCCGTGATTTTCGACACAGGCCTGACACTCGCTATATACTGTACCCCCCGAGCCCGGCCCGGTGACTCAAAACGAGGCCCTGGTCCGGCTCGAAACCGAGAAAAACTTTCACCTACCCGGCCCCGCCCAGCGTTACCGCAAATCAGGCCCGAACGAAGCCCGAATGTGCAATAAAGAGCAAGGCGTTTTAAATAGCAATAATCGACGTTTCGTTCGCGCATGATTTGGTAGAGAGCATGCTTTAACATTGAGGAATGCATAGCACAGAATGGCCACATGGCCAAAATATTTTAGCAGACATAACGGGTACGATGAACACTTGTTCGGCACATCATTACATTGTAGCAATTTTTTCTCTACGAGTACAGATGGCAATGAACAAGAACGTTTTGTTGAATGCGCTATAGGAGGCAAGTTTGTTCACGTTTTTTGGTGTCATTAAAGAGCATAACAACAAGAGAGGGGTCAGAGAATAGGGGCTGTGATATCTTTGTGTTTATTGCACTTTAAAGGAGTACTGACGTGATTTTGCGGCCGCTCAAAATGTACATTTTTTTTTTTTGAAGCCATGTATCGTTAACGCCCTCGGCACACGGAAGGCAGGAAACAGGTACAAAATATTCTAGTTTGGTTTTAAAGTTTTCGTCGTCCAGCACTGCAAGCCAGCCCCAGCGCAATGGACACCACGATGACGTATGAGCACAGTCTATTAAAAATACCCGAAAGCGCTGTAAGAGTCAGTGGAAGACCGTGAAATTGTCGTTGTTTCCGTGACCCACCTGTGATTGTCCACAAACGACAGAGTTGCAGCCAGGCTATCACGAGTTGCTGTCCCTACATGAGTCCAACGTACGTCCGACTTTGTTGACACGTCACTAGGAAACCGGCCCGCCGAAATCGAAACCGAAAGGGGGCCTTTAAGGAAGCCGTATTAAAAATATATTCATTGCCTTGCGAGGCACCATGGTACTCTTTCTGGGGTTCTCCACGCCGGTGCTTTCATTTACAGCAATAATACGAGAATGTCAAAAATTCGTGTCAGTGCTCCTTTAAGTCGAAATTCAATCCATACTCTAACAACAATCCCAATAACACACGCTTCTATATTTTTGTGATACTCGTGCTCTGTACAGTAGGAGCTTTGCAGAGGAAGGGAAGCCGATTTTGGAAGCCAAATTTATTGTGTTTGTTCTAAATACACTAAAAACAATCATAAGGAACCGCGCGCACCATGTATGTTTTATATGGCACGTTTCTCCTCATACCAAGTCACAGAATCATGTATAGAGCCTATAAATATTTTGCGACATAGTTTCTATTTTTAATTGTCGTAAATGTTTCTGTGAAAAAGGAGCAAGTCGTCCATAGATTCCTTTTTTTTTTACCACAATCGCAAATGTAAGCACTAATATAATTTTAGACATATCCACACGCTCGCGAGAAGATAGGCATGCGTGTGCATGTAAGGCAAATGTACACTATGTGCGAGTGCATGGGGAATGTGCGAATGCATGGGGAGTCCATGTACGAACATGTCCATAGGAAGCGATGGAGTCGCAAGTCTCTGCTGACTCCGCATTACGTTTTAATGTGCTCAAATGTGCAGCAAAATTACGCTTCACTATCTCTATAGGGATCCTATGAAACGACATTCCGCGCGGACATTTCGTTTTAGCGAATGGCTAAAACTTTCGGGAACTATATTTCCCCGCTTTGGATCTTTGTCATCGCTGTTGTAATGATGAAGTATAATTAGAAGTTTTTACATTGCAGTTATTACTGAGGCCATCAAATAACATTTGCAATATAAAATAAGAACGAATGAAAATTATATACATAAAGAAATACCGAGATACCAATTCCACAAGCTCCTGATCCAATAAATTTTAGCTTGTCCGGTTCCACAAAGATCAAACAGCCAGCATGAAGCAAAAGAAATTACTGGTGCAAATAAAATATCCCATTATAGCTTGTCGCACATTAAAGCTGCTTTTTTATTGAGACATGACTACGTGACACGACGTACACTCTGCGACATCAGGAGAAGGCACCAAGAAAGAAGCCCGTCCCGAACAGAGTCCACCACCTCAAGCCAGGACCCGACTCGAAGCGCGGAAGCTTCAGGCCAGGGCCCGGACGGGCCTGCCGTGAAAATTACATTACCCGGCCCGGCCCGGGTTTTCGGGCAGGCCCGAGCGCGCGCAGTGCCCAAGTGCGAACACAAGACAAGCAGACGGGACACGCGCTAACTGCGGGACGAGTACCGCCTGTCCCGTCTATTTGCCTTGTGTTCGTATTCGGCGCTATGTATCCTGCTTAGCGATGACCAACCAACATGCCCGAACCCTGCACCTCTTGTGAAATGCAGCTGCGGAGACCTTCCGTGGTATCACAGCGGCAGATTTTATATCATGAGACTGAGACGACACTGTTTGCACATACCTCAGTTCCTGCGGCGGATGGCTCGGGCTGAAAAATTCACCGCGCGCCACAGCACGCAAGTACCCCATGCTCACCGACAGCGTTTTTTCTCCAGTGTATAAATACGTCATCTTTCGTCAATAAGGCATCAGTCGCGGGTCGGCAGTCCTCTGTAGTTTCCAGTTCGCTTTCCACCGCTAGCACACGCGCATATAGTCGTGAATATTTGAACGAGAACACGCCTCAATTTGTCCAGCGGCTTCAATATAGAGGGCCCCCAACGATATATGACACGATTAGAAGCGTCGTTGACAGGTCCGAATTGAGGTATAAAACATTTACGCTTCGCGCTTCATCACAGCTTGTTAGCGATTTATCTCGAGGAAGGCTAGTCTTCATTGTTTCGTATACCGCAAGTACATAAATAAAGGATATAGATGAGAAAAGTGAGTGCAGCCACGTTGAACACGTCAGAAACGCCGTGCGATCTCCCAACGGGCACGAGGAGCGCGCACAACCGACAGGAACGAGCGATACGCTTGAGGTATAAAAAAAAGAAGGAAATGAAAGAAACTTGCTGCTCTTTGTTTTTGTTTTTGTTTTATAAGAAGCAATGAACCGCTGAGTCGTGAAGTGCTGACAATCTTGACGCCTCAGCATACGCAACCGATATAAGAAGCGGCTCACGGACGTGTGAAACCAAGTCTGCTTATTTGCGCTGCTGAAAAAAAAAAAAAGAGGGGGGGGGGGGGGGGGAGTAAAGAACCCCTTGTTTCACTTAATTTAGCCTAGAACAGATCGGCAAAACATCTGCGACAGCACGTAGTTCTTGCTGCACTCACTGAATAGTGCGTTGAAGGAACAAAAAAAAAAAAAGGAGAAAAAGTACTCGATTGCCCAACTTAACGCAAAAATGGAGCTGTCAATACCGAGTGCTTACTGTGTCGTCCCTCAGAACTCTCGTCATGGTCTATCCGTGCAATCCTGGCGCTAAATAATGAATTGCTCGGGTTATACGTGCCTAAACCACGATATAATTGTAAAGCACGCCGTAGTGGAGGGCTGCGGAGATATTGGCAGCATGGGGTTCTTTAACGTGCGCTGATCACGCCCAGTTGTCGGTGCAGTTATCAGGGCCTCTGGCGTTTTCGCCTCCATGGAAAATGCGACCGCTGCGGCCGGAATAGAACTCGCGTCTCTCGGGCGTTCCTGGCACATGTAATGCGAGCGGTTTGTCCTTTATCTATGTTTAGTACAGTGGTCAACTCTCATGCCTAGAACGACTGAGCGTCGTGCTCGGAAGTGCGCGAGCGACATCTACAGTTTGAAACAGGCCACATTTGAGCATGCGCAGCGCCACTGACGCGCCTGCCTTGCATTCTCGACCCTTGGCTACCACCGCGGATGCAACAACCGCTTCGGCCATCGGAAGCGCTGTCAACGCTTTAGAGCAAAAACAAAGGAAAATAAGAAGCGAACCGTTGCCAGCGCCCGATGCAAGCTGTGCTGCATTCTGATTCTTCTTTCGCGGTCAGGTTGTCCCAACAGCAGATTTAAGCCCACTTATAAACTGTATATAGCTTTGTGTGTTCTTTTCGCGTCAGGCTGCTCGGAAGCTGGCTTGGCCGCTATAGAATTTTTGCACTTGCAAGTGTGTGCAGAGTGCTCCAAGCATTTCATAAGGAAGGTCGATTTGCCGGTGCTGCCCGTCGTCGACCAGAAAAGGCTACAACCGACGAAGGACCGAGGTAATCATCGTAGGTATGGGCAATACAAGCTACATTTAGTCGCAGTCAAAGCATCGTTGGTGAGTTACAATTAATAGTAGGTTTATGAAATTCAATGACACCACAAACGCAATGCGTTATGAAAAATTAACAGAGCGATGCGCAATACACATTATGCGGCGCATTGTCGGTATGATATGATAACCGAGAATAAGTACGCAATATAAAATGCGCCGATCCGGTCGATTGCACTCTTTTTTTTTTTTTCAGCTCTATGTACGATTTACAGCGCTTCTGCCGGCCAAAGCAGTTGTCGCGGCCGGGGAGATAAACAAGGACGGAAACTGCAAGGCAAGCCCGTCGGTGACGCTGCGCATGCTCAGATGTGACCCGTTTGAAGCTGTAGATGTCACTCGTGCAGTTCCGAGCACGACGCTCCGTCGTCCTATACATGAGAATTGACCACTGTACAAAGCGTTATGGATAACAGTGCGTGATACTGCCGCGCCATGGTGGTCTAGTGGCTGCGGCACTCGGCTGCTGATCCGAAAGTCGCGGGCTCGAATCCCGGCCGCGGCGGCTGCATTTCGATGGAGGCGAAATGTTGACGCCCGTGTACTGTGCGTTGTCAGTGCACGTTAAAGAACCCCAGGTGGGCGAAATTTCCAGAGACCTCCGCCACGGCGTCTCTCATAACCGTAGCGGGTTTTGGGTCGTAGAACCCCCGAAATCAATCAATGAGTGTTATCCACTATCCATGCAGTGGGTAGTCGTAGCACTACATAATTGCTGGGGTTTTTTGCGTGCCAAAACCTCCATACGACTATGAAGCATGCCCCGTAATTTTGGGCTCCGGAGTAATTTTGACCACGTGGGCTTCTTTAACGTGTAGCTAAATCCAAGTATTCTGGGCTTTTTTTCAGTTGTTCCCATTTAAGTACGGCCGCTGTGTCCCGGATTCGATCCCGTCACCTCGAGCTTATCTAGCCTATAATAATTACCCGGAGCTGTCGCATGGCTGCAACCCTTGCTGATGAACTTTGGTTTTGGTGCTGGGTCCCGATAACGGCCGTGTTTCGATACTATTCTCCGCGCGCTGTCAACGGCCAGAAATCTTATCTCTCCATATTACCATCACGATCTACCGTTTATACGGCCGATGATAAGAAATAAAACAGACGTGACTTAAGGGAAGTCATAGATTAACACATTTTTCTTTGGCGTATTTTGAACGCTCAGCAAGAACATGGTGAAGGTTTCACATTTCATGACTACGCTAGCACTCGGGCGAATAAAGGTGGCGTATCCAGTGGAGAAGACTCCGTACGCACCACTGACAGTCGAGCCCTGCGAATTTATGCGTCTAATGTGTCGTGTAAGGCCTTTTGCTATGTTGAACTTATTTGAGGGTCAATTTCTTATCAGAGTGATTGTTTTGCTTTGGAGCTGTTGAAAAATTGCTTCGCAGAATAGCTCGTCGACACTCGGATTCCAATATTTCGGCAATCCGGACGGTTATTTCACTATGACTTCCTTTTTAAGGTGCTGCTTCTCATTGATGAAAGTGCACTTTTCATTCAATCATCAAGCAACGCACAGATGCGTTTTGCTCAGGTGAACACCTTTGCTCACCTCGACGAAATCTCATCCTTTACATACAAAAAAGTAAATGCTTGCTTTCCGTAATTAGTCTTAGCGACAAAAAGAAGAAGCAGAAAAGAAGACCTTCAGCGAATATATTTTCATTCGCGTAACTAACTCATCGAACTCATCGGGCTTCGCAGTTCAGCTGAACATACACTGACGGTTAGACAGAGCGGTCAACTGAGTGGACTTTTATGCTTACACGCTGGCAGTAGGCCAGCAACTCAGGAGGAAAGCTGACAGCTCCTTGAAGCTCTTCGTTAAACATCCTCAGTGGAATGTGCTTCTGCAGGAGGAACGTAACATACGGCTTCTTTTTCGGCCCGACATTGATGTACGTGACTCGCGTCTGCGCCCTTAATACCAAAGCCCTAATTAACTTGTACCCTTTCTTTTTCGCAATCGCACTAGAGACACAATGAAGAGTACCAGAAGCTGTCTCGTTATGTAATCCTCACTTTGATATCAAATACAAGGGGAAAAAAAGGAAACACCGTACGCGCACACAAAGCTGTCGGGCTTCTAAGTTTACCCGTGAACGAAAACTCGTCAAACAAAGTGCCTCTGCGGCGAGCGCTTCGTCCAAGGACGACGCAATTCTGCTTACGCTGTGACACGGGGCGTGGGCCTGCTGAGGCGAACGCGCATCTTGCTACGTACCGACACTTGAAGTAGTGCATTTCGCCAGCCCGTCATATGAGGATTGAGTAACGTTGGAATGTCACGTTTCCACATGCCTCTCTTCCGTTTTAACAGAGTGGCAAGCACACTTCGATACTTCTTTTGCTTCCTTATCACTGCGTTTGACATCCTCTTTGTCTTCCCTCGCACGTGCACGTTTCTTAGGATGTCCTGTCTCTTTTCTTTCTTTTTGATTTTTTAAAAGAAAGTTAAAGCATCTCTTGCGCGTCGTCTTTTTTGGCTTCGACAACTGCCTCACAATAGTCAAGGACAGTTTGCTCAGCTCCATTCCATTTTCATTCTCTAACAGCAAGGCATTCACGGTTCCTTTTGGATAGCCTATATAAATAGAGGGCTCGGCGTGATTTCTATTGCGACAAACCGGCGTGCACGCCATGCGCAGTACCTCGTGAACATATGAAGGCGTCCTGTTGCCACAGAAGTGAAATGTTTGATGCTGGCTTACATGACGGTTAAAAAATTAATAAAACAGGTAGAGTAATGTGGGTTAACTTCCGAAAGCAGTGCAAGGGCTCTTAGCAATGGTATAATCGGCGACATTCTGTTAATATTGACCACCAGTGTTTATTCTTTTTTATTCTTTTACACTGTCTCTAAGTCTGATCACATCAACTCAAGCCGAATGGACATGCGGCCACCTTGGCCGGGCATTAAAGAGATGGTCTCGTGCGATGGTCTCCTGAGGATGGTCGGCTTAAATGGACAGTGAAGCTAACAGGAGCTTCGTTTGCGGTCCTGTAATATAAATAAATAAATAAATAAATAAATAAATAAATAAATAAACACACGCGCACATACACGCACGCACTGACGCATGCTGTGTCTCCTATAACTGCAGCACATACAGCCAAAACGAGGAGTTCAAATGAAAACATTCGCATTGGCTGCTATGGGCTGCTACATAATCAAGTCTTCCCGGTGCTCGACCACGTTAGTTTGGTTTCTAGCGGCAGTACACATTGAACTGTATCAGAAATAATTAACAGAAGTATAGCAACAGAAATATACCCAGCAGATTTTAGAATCTCTAAGGTAGAAATCGTCTTATTTTAGTCATAGTTAAGAACAAAACACGTAAGAAAGAGTTCTGCCAGCGGTAATATACTATTGACTGGGCGGCATTGTGCCGACAAAGACAAGCTGGCGGGCTCTTGGAGCCATCTTTTCCTGGCGGCAGGCTCGTTGAAGATTGTGACGATGACACCGGCGTGACTTTCGCAGGACCCTGGTGTGCATCCTGACGGCCATTGCGATAGCCTCCACAGCTGTGGACTTAGTCAAGAGAGCCATGCGGAAGCCAGAGAAGAAGGAAGCAGAAGTCGAGTGTGAGTACACTGCAGCCTGCTTTTTGTTGAGAGCCGGTCTACAGAGCGAAAGAAAAACGAGGCTTTGTGGCATGATTGTTATTGCGGAGGCACGCTGTGCGGTGAAATGTGACAATGGTTTTCTCAAGAGTACTAGTGTATTAAAGAGTCAAGTAATACAAATGTTAAGGGAAAGATGGAGGCGACAACCGATGAGAAATTGTCAAAAAAAAAAAGAAGAAGAGGGGGAGGGGGGTTGTCACTGTAAGGTTCCTTGTTCAACAACATCTCACCAGAAGGTGTGATAGAGCAAGCAGCATTATTGTGTCAGGCTGAAGACGATGAAAATGGTGAGGCATATCAGATATGACCAGACAGTGACAGACACATTATTACACAGCAGTAGTCATTTATTTTCTTTTAATAGTTGTTTAGGTGATCGCAAAAATGAAAAAAAATGGCCTGAATTTAAAAATTTCTTGTTCAGAAGGTATCCCTTTGCTGTTGACACATATATTATAACCACCACTCTGCAGCATCGAAAATGTATGGAATGTCGACTAGCCAACGATTCCAGTGAAAGTAGCCATCCGGTGGCAAGGAATACTGGCGAACGAGCCGCCTTTTAAATATTGCCCCCGGCTTTGGGAGGCGTATCGCTGAGCACGCCCAACGAACAAATCAGGTAGATCCAGTATCACTAATGAGTGCTGGGGTTTTGCGCAGGTAAACCACGACATGATTATCCACATCGTATTAGAGGGCTCCGAAAATTCCGACAAACTGGGCTTTTTTAACGTGAACTTGCATTGCACAGTACACAGGCTTCAGCCTTTTCGCCTCCAAAGCGGTTGCAATCGAACCCGCGTCTTTTGATCAACAGCCGAGAGTATCAATATCAGGACGGCGTATAAATGCGTGCGGAGCCGGTGTACTGAGCTGCTCCACTTTTTTGAATATGCATGGTGACAACTTTCTGTTGCTGTAGTCCGTCGATTGTTGTCTTCGACCTACACTGCGGACGGCGTCCTGTTCTTGGCATCTGTTTCGAGAGGGTACGGCGCGCGGTTTTCCGTTGCCATTTAGAGTACCACGGCATTGAAGTCACGGGTACGCGAGCGCTTCGGATATCCTGCTTGTTCGAGCGCACATATTACGCTTTTCTTTCCCGCTGCTGGCGTAATCTAGAGGTAGGACACTCTATCATTATAACGCGTGCCTGGGTTGAGACCCTCTTGGCTATTTTCCTTCAAAATTCTTCTTGTTTAAATGAGTTGAAATGTTTCCCCTCGTCGTATTTCTTAAGGGTCCTCAGTGTTATGTGTAATGACGATGACCGAATCGTCACAGCGAGGCCAAATGTGGACCAACCCAGACCGAAGTGAGTTTTGGTAGCCCATGAAATCATCATCATCATCATCAATCAGCTTGTCTTATGTCCACTGCAGTACCAAGGCCTCTCCCAACCTTCTCCATCCTTTTCTATCCTGCGCGAACTGATCCCATTTGAGCCTGCGAATTTCTTCATTTCGTCACGCCGTCTTACTCTCTGTCGACCACGGCTACGCTTACCGTCTCTTGGTATCCATCCCGTCGTTCTAACTGTTCATCGGTTGTCTAGCCTTCTGATCACTTGGCGTGCCCACATTCAGTTTTTCTTCTTAACATCTTTTATTATGTCGTCGACTCCCGTCTGTTCCCTAACCCACTCGGCTGTCTTCGTATCTCTTAATGTAACGCCTATCATTTTTCGTTCCATCACCCGCTGTGTGGTTCTTAACTTCCTCTCCGGCATTTTTGTAATTTTCCAAGTTTCTGCCCAGTAGGCTCTCGCAATAAAGCAAATAACAAACAAGCAAGCAAGCGAAAAGCGCGATCAAGAGACTCGAGTATAAGAAAATCACCCGCTGAAGTGGCTGTGCGTGTATACGTGAGCGGCGTATAAATCGAACAAGTAATAAAAGCAATGTCTGGTCAGATATTCTACGGAGCGCACTCGTTGAGCGAGCAATTCGGCAACCTTACAACAAAGGAACGAACACTTGCAGGGATTTGTAATGAGGTGAATATTGCTACAGAGGTAGAAGCAGGAACTGAAATAGATAAGAAAAAAAACATAAATGCCTTCGTAACTTCATGCGTAGAGAGGCCCACGATGGCATTGAAAATTATGCCCGAAACAGAATACGCAATTAATTACTGAAAACCCAATGAGACTAAATTGGTAACCCCCTCCCCTTGCCCTTTCCGAACAAAAAAAGATGGAAAACCAAGAAACAACAGAACAACCTGCGCTATAAACAGAAACGAAAACAAACAGAATTAAAACAAAAGAGAGAGAAAGAAGGCAGGAGCGCATCTCGTATGCTGTTTTCAGGGCCCGCAACGCACCTGATGCGCCGCCACAACACGAGGGGAGAACACGAACGGCGAGCTATTTCGTACCAGCGAAAGGGTGTGCGTGCCACAAACCGAGAGTTCGCGTGCCGGATTGCATTTCGCGGGTCGCTGTCGTCCCGGCCAGGCGGCGGTTCGGCTCGCTCTCACATTACGAGCGCGTATAGCTGGAGAAAGGTGAACGCGGGGCGACTGCGGACTGATACCTCGATGCCAGAAAACGGCGCTGCCGTGCGTGGGTCTCTCTCTCTCTCTGCGGGTGCGGAGGTCTGTATCACACGACAGTGGTAAGAGAGGAGGACCGAAGGGAAACATAAAGCAACAGAAAAAAAAGGGAATTCGGGGTGCGCGATACGATTCGTGTAGAACGCGGCAACATCGACTGTCTACTTAAAGATCGCGGCATGGTCCAAAATAGCCCAGAACCGTCGGCCAAGGACTGCTTACTGGTTTTTCATTGTTTGGCTTCATCACGCTTTCCCACCAAGCTCTACACGGCCGCAGCGACGCGTGACGGTGTCAATTCGATCGCCAACGACCGCAACTGTACGTCCAAATAAATGGAAAAGGAGCAAGTAAACACAAACGAACTGTTCTTCCGAAACACAACAACAGGGACTGCCGAATGTGTTTAGGTGTGCTCGCAGGTTTATCGCCCGCCGGAGCGTAGTCGTAGCAGGTATTATTCCTCTAGCCACCGCGCTGTTACCGGTGCTGGAATGGTGCACCGTAAAGAGACAAAAAAAAAAAAAGCGTGGAAAGGTGAGGAGCGAGATAAAAGTGCTGATGAGAGAAGAACAAAACAAACAAGGACAGGCGGTTGGTTATTATGATGTCGGTCACGTAAACAAGCTGTGGGCAGGGCTGCGCTCTTATTTTTAGGCGGATACCGCACAGTCAACCCGAATGTCGATCATGTGTGGCTGACACGCGAAATTGCTTAAGGGAGACACAAAGGATGCGAAAAACAAAATGAAAGGCAGACAAAGACGCAGACAGGAAAAAAAAAAAAAAGGCGTGAGTGGCCACGCGCGTATACCGTACTTTGTGAAGCCATGTGCGGCGAAAGAAGGCGTTGTGCCATGTTCTATGTATAGCACGTCAGCCAGTGGTCTCGAATGCGTTGTACTTGAGACACCGTAGAACACGACATTTCGGCCAGCTGGCATTTGTCGGCAGCAGGGTTTTATCTAGAGGCGGGGTGTTACCAAAACTCGGTAGGAGGAGGGGAAGGTGGGATTAGATTAAAAGAGGGGGGAGGGGGGGGGGGTGTACTTAAATCCCCGGTCGCACGCGGCGAAACCGGCGCCCCACCGCCCCCACTCAAACTCGTGCAATTTCAATGGCCACTTTGGGTCAACGAAAGAGAGATGACCTTTGTGCGAGTGCAGTTACTCAGACAAAGGATGCCCCAGAAAGAGGACACGGTAGGGAATTCAGACGCTGCGGCATGAGCATCCAGGAATGGCAGCTGATACACTGTTCGTAAGAAGAAAAAAAAAAGACGCAAAGAATGAAAGAAGCTCTCCAACAGAAACCAGGGTGTGAAAAAGCTCGCCTGGCTCCCATAATTCAAGCCGTTTACTTGACTCTCACGTTTAAAGAAATATTCTTTATGTCCTCTTTGTTGGGTCTTCAAGTCTGCAGCGAAACTGACGCTCCCAGATTAACGATAATTTCATTAGCAAGACAAAACTTTACGTTGTGAGCTGGTGGCGTGTGTTTACGGCTATAATGCTAGGCGAGCGCGTGACCACATAAAAATCAACGGTGCATATTGCAGGTGTAGGCTCCACCACACGCGAATGATGTGAAAAAAAAAGTGAGCTGCTATGGGATAGCATCAAGTCTTATGACAATGGTCACAACTATTTGTTAAGACGTAAAAGTCTGTTAGACTGTTATGAAGCACGCTGATATCTGATCGAGAGACAACCAACAGCATTGACAAGTAATTGAAAAAAAAATAATTAAACCTTTCTATTCTCGAAAATGCAGTACTAGAGATACTAAAAGAAAGGATCAAGTGCTGGGGAAAACTAGGCACTTTGAACGCTGAGCTGTGCGTACATGACGTCGAACGATCTCAATATATTTTTTATGGAAATGCAGGGGCTTTTATGCAGCCAATGTGACATCATGAGATATGCTGACCCGCAAGCAAGTGCAACAGAGCGTCCTCGTCCCCAACAACCTTTGAGCTTCAGTGAAGCATAGCTCGATGGAACGGCTGGCCGCTTTTGCTTTAGGCACGGCATTGCGCTTAAGGGCTTCATCAGGAATGGAAACGTTGAGGGCATACTTGCCAGCGGATGCAAAAGCTTTTGCTCCGTTACGTTTCGCTCATACGAAGTGCGCCTGCATCATTACCGCAAGTAGCCCGTTTCCTTGCATGAAAATTTTTTTTGCTTCAAGTAAATGTTTTAGAGGGATCTTATTCACGCAGAGATAAACATGAATGCGCCGCAGCGGAGACGCCATTAAAGATATCACGAGGACGAGACGGCTTTTAAATATGCAGATCAGTGTTGCCGAGACAGAATCAGTGAGACGACGCGTATATGCTGATGTGCGGTTCGGTTAATGCGCTTACTGCACCTATTATAGCAACTGCGCCTCAGTGCACACACGTTGATATCTGTGATAGCCCGATAGAGATAATTCGTAAATGAGATATTGCGATATCAATTTGATAAAGAGAACTCCTGCAGTATTACGTGCCAAAACCACGATACAAAAATGATTAATTCCTGGGGTTTTACGTCACAAAACCACGATATTATTATAAGAGACTCCTGTGGGGTTCGGGCCGTCTTGCTGCCAAGAGTGACATGAAGCCGGTAGTGAAACTCAAAAAGTAACGTTTAATAAGACTATAACTAGGACACAATGAACAAGATGAACGAACGAACACTGAACTGAAAAATACTCGAGGGAACCTGCACCTGCCTTTATCCCTGACCGCGCCGGCGCCCCGCCACGGTAGTTCTAGTAGTTATGGCACTCGGCTGCAGATCCGAAGGTCGCGGGATCGTCATCCCCGCCGCGGCGTCTGCATTTCGATGGAGGGCGCAATGTTCAGGCCCGTGTACTGTGCGATGTCAGTGCACGCTGTAAAGACACGCCCAGGTGGTCGAGATTTCCGGAGACATCCAAGTACGGCGTCTCTCCTTAATCAGAGCTGGCTTTGGGACGTTAAACCCACAAACAACAACAACAACAAACTTATTAATGAAGAGAGGACACTTCGCGCGTCACCAGTGCGCAGCACGTGTTGGGCTTAAAGCAGCCTGGTCGATGGGCGTTATTGCCAGACGCCATAGTCGAGGGCTTCAAAAATTCGACTGCGTGGGGTTCTTTGACGTGCTCGCTGACACCGCCCACAGGTACACGGGCCATTTTGCTAGTCGCATATTTCGCCTCTATGAGGCGCGCCGTAGTGGAAGGCTGCGGAAATGTCGATCAGCTGGCATTCTTAGACGTGCACTGATAACGCACAGTATACGCGTGCAAGAGCCTCTAGCATTTCGCGTCGATCGAAATGGGACAGGTGCTGTAGGGATTGAATGGACAGGATTTGCTGCTGGTCTCTCAGGTCAGAAGTCAAACCGAAGGCAATTTTAAAGCACAAAGTCGCTGCCTCATTGCCCATTTTCCATTTTTCTTTCTGGCGAGGGTGGTTTGGAAGGCATTGAGTTTCTTACCATTAGCTAGAGGGAAAACAGGCGCCGAAATGCTGTTGTATGCATGGGAATGCTGGGATGGGGTGGATTCGGACTGGAATTGTCCCTGAAGAGCTCGGACGCCACGAAGACACGTCTGGAATCAACGCGTTCCGTTAGTCAGAATGATTGTCTTGCGGTGAAGAAACCCGTAATGAGCTATTTCTTTCCTAGAATTAACCAAAAGGAAGCTTTATTTACGTGCAGCAGCCGCGGCAGCGATCGATATCGCGACATCCATCGCGGGACGGCGCCCCTTAAGAAACTCGCATAGACGGTGGCGCCACATTTCCCTCTAGGTAAGTGCGAGAACACTGTGCTTGGAAATAAGGAAGGGGGGGGGGGGGGTGCGTCAGCACATAGAAAATACCATAAAGTAGCGAAAATAAAGAATATATATATATATATATATATATATATATATATATATATATATGCCTAATCGCTGTACTCCACTGTACTCCAGCCCCAATCCAATTTATACCTATACTAAACGACTGCTTTGACAACAGTATTTTGCTATAAACCGTTATTGGTCAACTTCATTTGATCGCCGCGTTGCTTTGTTGCTGACCCTTTATCGCTTTATGCAGCTTGGATTGTAGTCAGCACCGCACATTGCAGCGCTGGACATAATGCGTGTTCTTACTGCGCACGCACACACACAGACACACACACACACACACACACACACACACTTCACCTTTAAGGTACGTTTCTACAAAAGTGTACTGAATATATGACTAAAGCTTTTGCTTTTGCAAGCTATGTATAAACTGAAACTGTATAGTCTAGTAAATCGAAAACGCTGGTAGAAGGTGAGTGTGGGACTCCCATGATATCGAGAGCCCTCGTTTTAAGGTAACAGACTTGGTTAAGCCTACATGTTACGCCAGAGCATTAAAAATGTTCCCAATATTACGAATGCAATAGTGTCTCATGTGAAGGTGACCTTGAAAAAGAAGTGGCAGAAAAAAGATTGAAAACGCCTAAGGCGCGTTTCCTTCGCGAGGTGTGAACCAAAATTGGGGTGGGAAGAAAAAAAAAGTATGACTAATTTGAGTGATAGGTCGTAACACCAATAGCATGACATCCTCGCCAATTACGCTCCGGTTAACGATAATAAAAATCACGCGTGGCTCACACCTGCATTGTACATGCAGGTATGAGGCACACGTGACTAAAGTTTACATTTGCAGCCTATGGCAAATTACATCGAAGTGATGTTCTACTTCCGGGGGTTGCGTGTTCGAGGCCGTAGGTCCCGGGGCTTGGCTTTCCAAAGGGCTTGGCTTTCGCCCTTGCATCCTTAAGCTTTAGCTAGGAAATCCTGGGAATTATTATTATTATTATTATTATTATTATTATTATTATTATTATTATTATTATTATTATTATTATTATTTTATATTGGGAGTACGTCGAAGCTTCAGATTGATAACGCGCCTCTTCGCGGCGTCCAGCTGTCCGTGTTGTGCGACGAAGGAAAGCTGATTAAATTATCGATTTATTGATGTCATAAGCATTTTCGTCGGGACACACTGCTGGTACCGCATTGACTATTTTCAAATAGCGACACTTTTTTCCAGCGTAAATCACTCCTTTCCGTTGCTGTCTGCCACTTGCAGCTCTCCTGTCCCGCTTCACTACGTCCTTCTCGATGGTGCGGAGCCTTCGCAGCGTCTTCCGTCCCGAGACCAGCCTGGGTCCACTGAGCGCCCTGCATGGACTCCGTTCGCTGACGCTACTCTGGTTCATGCTGGGCCACATCTTCCTTTTCGTCAACTACCAGTTCTTCCGTAAGTGCACTCGCGCACGCCGTTGTGCGACGCTCGAAGAATGCGTGTCCTTGCCGATTATCTGGACACAGCATTCGAAGTGTCTCGCCGTCGACTGCGGTGGCGTAGCACGGGATGTGTATATGCGACAAGAATCACCGAATTCTCATTAGCGTAACATCTTCAGAGGAATCTTGTCAGGCATGACGCCGGACTATGAGCCAACTCATTCCCTCGGCGGAAGACGAATGGTAACATTAGAAAATTTTCGTGGAGAGCCAAGACACTATACGCGTGCCGGTGCTCTAGACAATGATGCTTCTGTCCTACTTAACAAAACCATAATGAAGGTGTTACTTGCTTGTTTTGTCTCTATTCCCTGCCACACCCGCCCCCTTCCACTTCCCCCTTATCAAGAGGAGAAAACGAAAGTGAATGCTCGAGGCTGGTTTTACATTTGTCTTTGCATTTTGATCAACTATGTCGGTGGAGAAAAGGAATGGTAAAAATCTTATTGCCTCCCGTGTCACTCGGTGTATGCTCTGGAACGCAACGCGAATGCGGTGTGTTCCCAGAGAAAGAAAAGACGAAAATGGGAAGATAAGGCCAACAGTTGTACGGGGCCCGCCTTCCAGTGAAACCACGCCAAGCATCCAGATGAGAAGTGCACTTGAGTGGTGACGTCCGCCGGGATGTCGCAGAGATATCTTAACAGCGACGGGATAAGGACACCAGCGAAAGTAACGCTAACGTTTAAATACTGTAGGCCTCGAAAGGCGTATGCGCGGCCCGAGTCAGAGACCACTCGTCGAAAACCTCTCTCAGGGTTTCCAGAGACGTCGCTAGAGAGTTGATCGCTCTCGAGATGAACCAGTAATTTCTTCTCTCCATTTGTTCTTTCTTTCTTTCTTTCTTTCTTTCTTTCTTTCTTTCTTTCTTTCTTTCTTTCTTTCTTTCTTTCTTTCTTTCTTTCTTTTCCTAGCGTCCTCGTGCAGACACAAGATCCCGAGAAGGCTTAAGGGCTGGGCTAAGTACGCGGCACGCGAGCGCCAAGACAATCCACGCTCCTTCAATATTAGTTTTCTTCTTTGTACCCCTTCGGTGCCAAACCTAACAAGTAGTATCCATACGGAAATCGGCGCGGCGGAGGCGCACTTGACGCCTCGTATTTACGTTTCCCGGCGGCGGATGGGTATAACCGAAGCCGAGGCAGGGCTGAGACGCCGACGCCTTGACCCCGGCCAGAATCAATCAGCCTTGGTCGCCGACGAGAGGAACGATACGCGTGAGCCGGGCGGAATGATAATCACTTCTCCTTTTCGTGCACGTTCTTCACTCGCCGCTGCTCGAATATGCGACGGCGAGGAAGAAAAATGGCCTTCCGACTCAGAGGGGTTAGTGGCGCAGTAGCCGAAAAAGGGACACACGCTCACTCATAAAAGGGCGGCTGCTGCTCCGCGGCGCACGGCAAAATGTATGCGCCACACACACGCGCGGGGGCATTTCTGGCATGGTGGCGGGACACTGGCGAAAGAGTATACGGGCTAAGGGCCGCTGTCGCCCCTATATGAAGGCCAAGCAGCGCGACGCGCAGAGAACTAGGACGTGGATCGGAAAAGGTTGTGTACAGTGAACGAAAACAATGGGGGTCGACCTTTGCCTGAGGCTGCGCGCCACTCACGGCGGATACGCATGCCACGCTTGCTTAGTATAAGCACACTACGCAGACGTTCTTGCAATTGCGGAATGCTCGCTACTGCGTACGCGGTCTTTGTTGCGACGACAAGGGGGAAAGGAAGGTGTCGAGCAGGGACCGTTTCGCATCGAAACAGGCTTCCCGTGTAGTTATGAAAGGGTAGTGTCTACGAGAAAACATAACGTTGTATACACAATGTTTAGTGGCCTAAAGGTTTCGTTCAAATAAGCTGGTGACACTACGTGGCGTGAAATGTTCATTACCGTTTCTCTTCTTTTTTTTCCATTATGAAAGGTGGCTGGCTAATTGGCTAATTTAGAAACATCATCTAATTACAGCGAGCGCTACAAAATATATTGTGGTCGATTGTCCAAAAAAAAAGAAAATCTCCAAAATAAGAAACAAAGCAGAACAACCCGGCGACATGAACTCACTACAGCCTTTCATTACGCTATACGCAACGCGTAGCTTTGACATAGGTTAGCCACATGTACCACTTTTTTTTTTCTTTTCCCTTGTGCGCAATGATGTAGCCGAATAACGGAAAGAAAAGCCGCGAATGTGAGACTTCTCCCATTTCCGCTATATTCCTGGACCGGAATACGAAGTCGCTGTGTATGTTAGCGCTGCCCAGGCGTCGCTTATTTATCGTCCTCCCGCCTGCCCCGGTCTCATCGCCTTTCTCCGTCTTGCTTGCAGGAAATCTGATGATCGCCGTGGGCTTTGCCAAGGACTTCTCCTTTCAGATGGTCATCAACTCGACGCTGGCCACGGACACATTAATCTTTCTCAAGTGAGTCCATGCTCGCGCACATGCTGGGAAAACGAGAAAATGCGAGCGCATAGTGACGCCGCGTGGCCGAGTGCACCGTAAGGCTATGCTATTTCGGGAAAGCCACGGCTCTTCCCGAAATGCAATGCAATGCCCTGAGCACTACAATCCGAGCGAATGGCATTCAGAATATTACTCATCAGGTGGTAACCAGTACCGAGGAACCCTTTGCTTAACCATATACCATATGTATGCACTCAAATGCATATATAAGAGCGGGCGTCTTTCTCTCATGGTCATTTATCCTCGGACAATGCCTGCACGCTTCGCCACAATGACTCTGGGACTAGAGGAGAACCTCTGAAATTAGCGCGTTTCCCTTGTTCAGCCCTACATGTGTGAGATGCGGGTCGCTGAGAAGAGCGAGAAACATTGAGGAAGTTACTACGTCCAACCTCTAAGAGGGCATCGAATCAGTTTGTGGCCAGTGGTTTTTGAGTAATGGCGGTTTCTGTGAATCGATGACTCTAATGTTGAGCTCTCGCTTCGGTGAATTTATAGCTGAAACTATCGGATGAAGCTATGTCCCTGTATAGTGCGCCATCATCATTCGCCTGTCTTGGTGTTTCTGAAAGGCGAAGGCCTTTCTCAAGTATCTCTGACCTATCATGTCCTGCATGAGCTGATTCCATTTTATGCGATCATTATTTTTTGAAATTTCATCACCCGCGTTACCTTTTGCCGTCCTCGGCCGCGCTTTCGATTTCTTGGTGTCCATTCCGTCGTTCTAACTGACAAGGGATGACGTGTTCTCATTACCTGGCCCGCCTAGGCTCAATTTCTTTCTAAACGTCAACTGGGAAATCAACTACCCCTGATTTACTCTGGTGTCCTCCTCTTTCTTATAGTTACGCCTATCATGTTACACACAGCACTGGAAAAATGTAGTAGTTGTACACTTCACCCTCTAGGGACAGTGGTATAGGGTGCCGGTCGTATGTCGAAAATACCCGCCATACATGCACCAGCGAAACCTTATTATAGAGTGATTTTTTTTTCTTTTGAATGAGTAGGTTCTCCAGTTACTAATTGACTTAGGTATACACGCTTTTCTACAGGTCTTGTGGTCTGGTTGCTCATCTCGAACGCTCATTCTATAGCCTGCCACCATGGTGAAGCATGCAGGCATTGTCCGAGTATAAATGACCATGACAAAAAGACGCTCGCTCTTATATATTCATTTGAGTACATAGAGATGGTATATGGTTAAGCAAAGGGTTCCTCGGTACTGGTTATCACCTAGTATGTCTGTTGCATTATAATCTTTAATACTACTTTAATAATTTCTTCGTTTAGATGCTACTTTTTTTTGCTGTTAGTCGCTATCATTGGTAAACTGCACAACATCGTCCGCACACTAGAGATTGCTTAGATATTCCCCGTTAATCCATTCCCGTTTCTTCCCGATCTAGTCCCATTAATATTTCATCTTAGCACAGAGTGCGCAACATTGTACAGATTCCATCTTTTCCCCCGAAGGATTCCTCGATCAGTATTTTCATGTTTTTTGTAGAGGAGGAGAAGGTCTGCGGCTGAATCTCTGTAGGTGTCGGATATGGTGTTTATTTATTTCAAATGCTGCTTGAATACGCAATGCCCCCAGAGTTGGTGGTGTCATTTATTCCATCGAACGCCTCCTCGTAGCCTGTCAAAATCATATAAAGAGATTTGTTCCCACCACCACCACCACCACCACCACCACCGCCACCACCATCATCATCATCATCATCATCATCATCATCAGCAGCAGCAGCAGCAGCAGCAGCAGCAGCAGCAGCAGCAGCTTGTGCTATGCTCACTGCAGAAAGAATGCTTTTCCCATATTTCTCCACTTTACCATGTCCTGCGCCAGTTGATTCCATTTCGTGCCTGCAAATATCTTAATTTCAACGCCCCATCCGATTTTGCCTGCCTAAGCTGCGTTTTCCATCCCTTGGTAACCATTCCTTTCCTCCCCTACCATAACCTTACTCAAACCGAGACGAACAGGATGGACGCCCTCCTTCGCACGGCACTCAAGGTGGCTCTGGGACTAACCCAATACGCGTAAACGCAGCTCCTACTGCGACTTGGGGTCCACAACACCATCCGAGAACTGGTGGAAGGCCACCTGAACAGTCAAATTCAACGCCTCCAACGAACAAGACAAGGTACTGCTATTCTCTCCCGGTTGGGATACACCATGAGGAACAAAGCGCTACAAGAACGCAAGAACCTTGGACTTGACATTCGAAGCAAAATTCAGGTGGCCCCGATTCCACGAAATATGCATCCTGACCGTCATAAAGGCCGGAGACGTGCAAGGGTTCAGCCTTTAATACGCGTTCTAGGCGATGGTACATCTGATACGCCGGTCCTCTATACTGACGTGGCACGGTACCCACAAAGACAGGCCATGTGTCTTGTCGTAGTAGACAACACCGACACTCTAAGCGTTTCGGCCACGCTTAACACTAACGACAGTGCCATGGCAGAAGAGGCGGCTGTCGCCCTGGCTATTGTACATGCTTCTCTCCTACCAGCACGGGACGAACCTACGACAGTGGTCACTGACTCGCAAACTGCCTGCAGGAACATAGCACAAGGAATGGTGACACCGTACACACACCGTATTCTGACATCTGTACACCCCTCATTACTACACACGGTGCGTATAGTTTGGACACCTGGACACGCCTCTCTCCATGGCAATGAACGCGCTAATGCGGTAGCCCGAGAGCTCACAAACCGGGCGCCATCGGAAGAGCTGTCCAATCCAGACGACGCACCAACAGAACCATTGAACTACGCTGACACTCTAGAACATTACAGACAAAGCCGACGTTATTTCCCCCCACCACACCATTCCCTTACCCGGGAGGAAGCTGTCGCGTGGCGGCAACTACAGACTAATTCCTTCCGATGTCTCTTCACCCTACACCTCTTTCATCCCACACAATATCCCTCATACTGTCCCTACTGTGGAGCACAGCCCACAGTATATCACTGCACGTGGGAATGCCCATGTCCACCGGGCTGTTTCCCTAACCCATCACCATCACATTCCTCCTGGGAGACTGCGCTGACCAGCTCAGCGCCGCAGGAGCAGCGTCGGCTGATCCAGCGAGCACGTGGAGTGGCGCTAGCCAATGGGGCCCTGAACTAAGGGCTCCACCCTACGAGGAAGATCCCTCATTTCGTTTAAATAAATGTTTTCTCTCTCTCTCTCTCTTTCCTCTGACTGTCTATCTGTTGTCTTTTATATTTCCTGCGCACTACGTGACCTGCCCAGGTCCATTTCATTTCTTAGTGGTAACGAGGATATCCGCTACCCCTGTTTGTTCTCTTATTCATTACGTCTCTTTTTATCTCTTAGCGTTTGGCCTATCAATTTTATTTCCGTGACACGTTGCATTGTTCTTAATTTCTTCTCAAGTTTCATTGTTCTGCTCCTGGTTTTTGAGCCGTAAGTTAGTGCTCTTAGAATGCAATGGTTATATACCTTCCGCTTTACGAATCACGGCAAGTTATCGGTCACAATCTGAGGAAATCTGCCTTATGTCTTCTTGTTTATGTTTATTTTTCGCTGAATTTATTTCTTGTAGGTGAGCTCCCCTGTAAATGGTTGCCTTAGATATATGTGCTCTTTTAAACATTTGAAAGCCCGGTTGCTAATTTTGAAATGATGTTATTTAGCTCTACTACTGATTATGATCGGTGTCTTTAGCCTGTTCATTTTAAGCCGTACATTAAAGCTTTCTAGGTTTAAGCCTTCGAGTATCATTTGTAATTCGTCGCCGTCATTGCTAAAGAGCACAACGTCGTCTGCAATATTTCTTTTCTTGAGAAGTTCTCCGTCAATTGTATTTCCATTCTTTCCCAATCCAGTCGTTTAAATACTTTTTCTAACCGTCCAGTGAACAAAACTGGAGTGATTGTGTCTGCATGCCTGACTTCTTTTTTGCTGACATTAAAATAATTGTGAAGAAGCATAGTAGCCGGGGGCTCTTTGTATGTGCTAGCCATTTTGAAATATCTCTCTGGAGCCCTTTGGCGCCGTAATGCTTCCAATACTGCCGCTGCTTCTACTGAGTCGAATGTTCTTTTTTTATTTTTTATAGTTTATAAAAGCCATATAGAGGGATTTTCTGTGCACCAAAGATTTTTCAGTTACATCAGTGATGTTATAGCTGTGATCCATTGCGGAATATTCTTTCCTGAATACATATTGTTCTCTAGGTTGGTTAAAATATAGTGGTTCTCTTACGTTATTCGAGATTACTTTCGTGAAAACTTTGTATGTTATTGTGAGGAGGCTGATTGGTCTACAGTTCTTCAACTATTTTGTGTGTGCTTTTTTGTATATTGAGATATTGCATTTTTGGAGTTGTCGGGAAATTAAGGTCTCCACTAACCTATGTAGTGCGCCGGAAAATCCCTTCTATCTTTGGTTAAATTGCTTCTTGTGCCATTTTCCCCGGACGTTCTTCCCCGGGAACAGTCTCGTGTGGCCTTTCTAACCTCATCGATAGTTGCGCCTGAAATTTCAAAGTCCTTTTTCGGCTGGGAACACACTTCAGGTTGAATTACCTATCTGAGAGGTGTATGGAATGGAATGGAATGGAAAAACTTTATTTGTCCTGCAGGGCGCGCTTAGCGCGTAGCGGGCATCTCCCACGTAGGGACCGACAGGGAGTATCTGGCGGCCGCTTCGTGGGCCGGCTGGACGGCCCATTGCTGGTCGGCGAGGAGCGAGCTTTTGAGGGACCTCTCCCACTTGTCTGAAGTAGAGTCGGGATGAGCGTTTCTACACTCCCAGAGCATGTGCGCGAGTGTCGCCGTGTATCCACACGAGGGGCACGTGTCGGTGGGGTACGCGTCGGGATAGAAAATATGGAGCTTGGCGGGGTTTGGGTACGTCTGCGTTTGTAGTAAGCGAAGGGTCAGCGCCTGCGGTCTGTTAAGTTTGGGGTGTGGGGGCGGGAAAATGCGGCGTCCAAGGTAGAAGTGTTTCGTGATGTCGTTGTACGTGACGCGTGCATCCCGACGGGTCTCTAACTCGACGAGATGGGGTTGCCCTGGGACGGCGCGGTCGGTAAGCGCGCGCGCTGCGTCGTCGGCGATCTCGTTGAGGTTGAGCGGAGCGCCCGGCACCCGACCGAGATGGGCGGGGAACCAGATGACGGTGTGGTGCTTCAGGGTACTCGGATCCGCACGGCGGAGGATGCGTAACGCCTGGCAGGAGACGATGCCAAGTTCGAAGGCCTTGATGGCTGGTCTGGAGTCGCTGTAGATGACTTCCCGTTTGCTGTCGAGCACACCTAGGGCTATGGCTACTTGCTCTGCTACCTCAGGGTCTCTGGTGAGGATGGTGGCAGAGTTGAGGATCCGCTGCGTGGGTGAGACCGCGACCGCGGCGAAGGCTCGGCTGTTGCGATAGGCAGCGGCATCCACGAACGAGACGTCGTCCGCTTTCATGTCTATGCGCTTGAGAAGAGCAGTCGCCCTGGCAAGGCGCCTCCCTTTGTTGTGGTTGGGGTGCACATTTCGCGGAATGGGAGCGATCGTGATGAGGTCTCGGATTTCGCGGGGAACGGGCATCAGCTCCGGCGGATCCCTGGCCATCGAGGAGAAGCCGAGCTCGCGCAGAATGTGGCGGCCCGCCTTGGTTGTAGTCAGTCGGATCAACTGCGCTCGCTCTTGAGCCTCGGCGATCTCTTCTAGCGTGTTGTGTACGCCGAGCTCAAGGAGCTTCTGTGTGGAAGTGTTGATAGGGAGGCCGAGGGCTCGTTTAACAACCTTTCGAATAAGAGCGTTGAGTTTATCGCGCTCAGTGCGGAGCCATTTATGCATGGCAGCGACCTAGGTAAAGTGGCAGAGAACAAACGCGTGTACGAGACGCATCAGGTTGTCCTCTTTGAGGCCGTGGTGCCGGTTCGCAACTCTACGTACGAGTCGTATGGCATTTTCAGTCTTAGTCTTAAGCTTCTGCACCGTTTGGGTGTTGGTTCCGCGGGACTCAATGATCATGCCCAGAACCCTCATTGAGTCTACCCTGGGGACTGTACCACCGTCTCTGGTGTGGAGGGTGATGTTGCGTTCAGCCGGGGGTTTCCACCCGTTGGGCTTTGCGCCACGGCGTTTGGGCAAGTATATCAACAGCTCCGACTTGGTGGGGGAGCACTTGAGACCGGTGTGTTCGAGATAGGACTCGGCAGTTTCGACGGCATCCTGCAGGGCAGACTAGATGAAGCCATCCGACCCAGTGGAGCACCAAATAGTTACATCGTCCGCGTAGATGGTGTGGTTTAGCCCGTCAATTTTCGAGAGTCGTTCAGACAGCCCAATCATCACGAGGTTGAAGAGCGTCGGAGAGAGGACGGATCCCTGTGGGGTGCCCCGCTGTCCGAGCTCGACTTCCTCCGACACCAGGTCTCCTGCGCGAAGGACGGCTCTGCGCCTAGTGAGGAAGGAGCGGACAAAGTCGTAGAACCGACGCCCGAGCCCGAGGTCTGCGATCGCCTTCAATATGGACGAGTGCGTGATGGTATCAAAAGCCTTTTCTAAATCAAGGCCGAGTATGGCACGGCCGGGTGTCCTGAGTGTTTCCTCCTTCGAGAATCTGATGCTTTAAAAGTAACATGGCGTCTTGCGTAGATAACCCAGGTCGGAAGCCGATCATGTGGTGCGGGAGGCAGTCGTGATCCTCGAGGTAACGATTGACCCTGTTCAGGACAACGTGCTCAGCCACCTTGCCCACGCACGACGTGAGCGAGATGGGGCGTAGGTGGTCTAGGCTAGGCGCCTTGCCCGGTTTAGGAATGAGGATCGTGTGGGCGAGTTTCCAGGAGTCGGGTAGCACGCCCTTCTTCCATATTTCGTTGATGGTGTCAGTGAGATAAGTGACGGAGGGGTCATCCAGGTTGCGCAGAAGCTTGTTGGTGATGCCGTCGGGGCCAGGTGCGGAGCGGCCATTGAGTTCGTGAAGAGCCCGGCGCACTTCTTCACCGGAAAAGTCGGCATCTAAGTTTGTGTTGTCGGGACCGGTGTATTCAGGGTGAGGCGTCGATGGGCCTGTGGGGAGCGGGAGATATTTCTGCACGAGGGTCTTGGCGACGTCTTCCGGTGGTGCGAACTGTTTGGCCTGATGAAGTATCTTAGCAAGCGAATGGCGCTGATTCATGCGGGTGCTGGTGTCATCAAGCAGGTGTTTGAGGAGGTTCCATGTTTTGCCATTACGGACCTGCCCGTCAATCGAATTACAAACCTCGTCCCACTGTTGTTTGGAAAGGTTGCGGCAATGATCCTCAATGTTCTTGTTCACTTCGGATATACGTTTGCGTAACCTCCGATTACGTCGTTGGCCCTTCCAGCGCGACAGCAGAGACTGCTTGGCCTCCAGCAGGTGGGCGAGGCGACTATCCATCTTCTCGGTGGGCAGATCCGTACTGATTGTTTTGGTTGCCTTGTTGACGTCGACCTTGAGCTGGGCCGTCCACGTTTCGAGGCTCGGGGCGGTGCAGGGAGGGGGTCGTTCTGCGCGAGTCTTACGGAAGAGGTCCCAGTCGACCCACGTGTACGACTTTGTCCTCCTGCCGATTGCGGCGAGGTGTACGGCCAGTAGGAAATGGTCGCTACCGAGGTCTACCGCGAGATTGGACCAACGGGCGTCGGCGACATTCTTGACGAAGCAGAGATCCGGCGTGGTGTCCCTTTGCGTGGAAGTGCCGGTGCGGGTGGGGAAAGCCTTGTCCGTTATGAGAACAAGGTCCATGTCGTTCGCGTTTTGCCAGAGCTCATTACCCTTGGGGGTGTCGTACACATAGCCCCAGGTGCGATGTGCGGCGTTAAAGTCGCCCGCGATCACTAGCGGGTTGGACCCGGCCAGGCGGATGGCTTTCTGGAATAGGTGTGCGAACCGTTGTCTCTGGTGGCTTGGGCTGCTGTATACATTAAGGATGTACACGCTTTGTCGAGATGCGTCGCCGGGGAGAATCTCTACCATAACGTGTTCTATTTCGGGGATAGTGAGGTCATGCGCTATGCAGGTAATCTTGTTAGCGACCAGCGTGGCAGTACCGCGTCCTCCCTGGGGGCAGGGTAACCACTGGTATCCGGAAAACGTGGTGGTTGATACTGCGGTTTCTTGTAACAGGATGACGTGGGGTTTGGCTTCGTGGCTACGGAGGTATTGCTGCAGGGAGGCTTTCTTGCGGGCGAAGCTCCTGCAGTTCCATTGCCAGATTCGCAACTCTTCATTTGGCTGAGAGGTGTATAGTTATAGGAAAAGAAGTCTAGTGATGCCTTCAGTGTTTCCCCGAAGTATTTGGTTACATTTCCTTGCTTTCCTCTCAATGCATGCATTCTGTCCCTCCGTGACTGAAGCTTCTTTATAACTATCTTGCTGCCGCTGCCTTTCTTTACTTCTGCTTGTATCGCTTTGATGTTATAATGCCGTATGCATTACTCTATCACCTTGTTGACTTGTGTTGATAAATTCGAAAATTGAGTTTTACTTTTCGGGGTAGTCAATTTTGTTCTGTGTTTTGTTTTTATCACGTATTTAGTGGTTTGTGAAAGGTTCCCTGCTTATTGTGTTAGTGCATAATCCCTCAGTATCGACTGCTGCTTTGGAGATCAGCCCAGCTAGTATTTCGTTCATTTCTTCTATGTCTTGTTTTACCGGTTCGTATTTGCTTTTAATGGCTATCTTGAATTCTCCTGCTTTAGGCGACTGCGTCTAGGTTGGCTTGTTTTCTCGTGAATAATTTTTTTCTTCTCTTTGCTCTTCTTCTCTTGTGAGAGCCTTTGCTCTCACAAATATATGACCACAGCACTTTTATTTCACCAACTACTTCCGTGTTGTGTGCCATATCTGGTTACTATCACATGACGAAATGTGCCACTTTTTGTGTTTTAGGTGCACTAACTGACATACATTTTTCAGTCGGATGCTTTCTGAAGACGGCATTCATTATACGGAGTCGGTTCCCTTCTGCAAATTTGACTAGCATTTCTTCTTTGCTATTCCGAGAGTCTATACCATTGTCACCTATTTCTTGTTATCCTGGCTGTTTCCACCCTCCTTCATCATTAAAACAGCCTAATCCTATGGTGCATTGTGTTGGCACTATTTGTGCCGCCAGTCCCACGTATTCATAGAACTTTTATACTTCTTCGTTGTTGTGGCTTGATGCTGGGGTACATTCTTGTGTTACTTTCAGTTTATCTCTAATTTAACTATTACAACGCATGCTACTCTTCCGCTGATGCGCTAGCATTCATCGACCTTACCCTCGATATGTTTGTGGATTCGAAATCCTACGCCTGTGATATAAGCTGTGACCATTTTTCAGGGCTGTATACGCTTCTCCAGTACTCCTAACCTCCATAAGGCCAGTTATACCGCATTCTTCGCCTTCTCACTCAAATAGTTCTACTAGCGAAAGATGTTAACAAATTTGACTGATCACACAAAGGCGATCTATCGCAGAGTATCCTGTCCTGAAACCCTGCTGCTCTTTGAATGTCGATTAAGGTCAAGTGCGTCCCTTATCCTACCTGACCTTGGCTTCACCAATGTATTTTACAATGATAGAAGCGCGCTAATTGCTCTCTAGTTCATCAAGTATTTTACGTATCCCTTGTTACGTATTCAGAGAATTTTGCCGTTTTCTCAGCCTGTATGCGGATTTAAACTTGTGAGTATTTGTGTGCAGACTGTCCCGTGCTTCTGCATAGAGCGTGGCTGGGTAGAAAGTGCTAGTGCCACCACTAACAACAAGTTGTCTGCAGAAGAGCCTCGAGATTTCGTACTCTTGCGACGTAGAGGGGATGCTTGTGCGTTCTCTATACGCTCGTATGTTTTCATTAGCAGTGAACTGCACAAGGCGTGGCTCGTGCAATTCCACGAGACCTGCGAACTCGGAGCACAAGCATGATGAAGTCTTCCGGTGAACGCAATATAGAAACGAAAAAAAAAGAAAAAGAAACCAGACGGATACACAGAACCCGTCACTATATTACGCATTTTTCCTATTTTAATTTTTTGCGCTGTGTTTTTGAAATGATTTTTAACCAACTGTCACACTCTGAGAGCTCGCCACACTGAAGTTATGGGCGCATTCAAACGGCTGTGTTTACACGCCGCCAATGGACGACAACACATCCAACCAGAGTACTAGAGGGTAAATCTTCGGCTTTTTTTTTCAATCAATCAACTTTTATTTCACATTGAGAAATAGGGGGGTAATGGAAAAAAAGCCACAGTACTGCGGCTTGACAAAGCTCCGGCCTCCTACAACGCCCAGCAGCAACATGAGCCAAGTACAAGAAATGATTGTGCTGACAATAAAACACATTTGAACTGAATTCACTATGACAGGAAGTGACAAAATATAGTGGAAACTAGAAAAAACATCATAAGATCTGCATTTATGAATCATTATACATGGTGATGCACACTGATGCGACTAGCAAGAAGAAAAAAAGGGGGAAAAGAAAAGAAACACGTGTCGCAATCGAAAGTCATGTAACCTATGCAACATAAGTTGATAAATAATGCAAAAGACTGTGAAGGCTTAGGAAGTACAACAAGAGAAGAAAACTTACTATAATCATATGTAAACGATATGAACGTGACATTCATTCGATTGAAAACTAAGTAGAAATGAGCTTTCCAAGCAGTTAGCAGTTTTCTTTAACATGCGAAATTAAAAGCTTAGATATTCAAGATCCCACCTGTAAAACGTCGATAAAAACAACTTGAAGAGTGAGTCAATAGATGAAGATTTACTGCCCTAAAACACTTAAATGCCCTAAAACATGCCCTAAAAACACTTAAATTTTGCTCACGCGGGGCGTTATACACGAAATCAAATGAGCCAGTAGAATTTCTACTGCGAACTGACGTTCAAAGCTTTTGTGCCGGAAAGAGAAAACTCCATAAGAGTAAGACACAGCGATATGCCACCTTAATACCTACAAGGACTTTACCTCAACACGTGTAATACCCGGCCTATGCTATTTTCGAAGAAAAAAAAGGAATGCACACAGTCTGGCCATGTGCGCGCGTGAGTACCTTGTGTGTCGGACGTGCTTTCTCGTACAGATGGTAAGATTAAAGTGCAGCCATATATAGCCACCCATGAGAATGTGCGTACACGCTTTGTGTAGTGTAACACACCAAATACATGTGCGTCTGACAACTAGTGCTTATGCTTTCGAGGGCGTCCCTTGTTGCGCAACCACGTTTCCCACGTTGTGTGTTGCTACTTGTCATGACTTGTAAAACAAGGAGTGTCTGGCTAAAATAAATGGCTGCGGGCGCATTTCTAACTTTGGGTGTGTGGATATCCAAATTTTTGAATAGGTTTCGAAGCGCGTTTGCTATTCGATTCGATTCTCGGCTGACTTTTACTATTCCAGCTATTCGAAGTTTGCAAGTAACGTATAAAATGCGCTATGGGGGGGGGGGGGGGGGGTCCCATGAAAAGTGCCCTATTCCCGCATGTAGTACGCTTCGCCGCATAACAAGAGTGCACAGCGGCGAAGCTAACATTTTTGCACTGCGGGGAAGCTAATATCTGTGCCCCGACCATTACGTCATGTAGTACACTTCGCCATCACACTTGTGCGCTGAGGTGAGGCTAACACTTGTACACTGCGGCGACGCTAACATTTGTGTACTGAGGCGAAGTTCACAATAGCGCACTACGGTGAAGCTAACACCTGTAAACTGCGGCGAAGCTATCATGTGTGAACTGTGGTGAAGCTAAGGCGTAAACTTCAGGGAAGCTACCAAAACATTTCATTCTATTTGCACTCAAACATTATAAAGAGACACTAAAGCAGATATGATATTGACGTGCACTCTTCAAATGCTATTCAATAAAAGTCGTAGTGTTTGTATTGTGCAAAGAAAACGCATGGTTTGAACAAAAATCGTACTTTGGTGTTCAGCATGCGGTTAGAACTTTGCAGAATATTTGCAGAATATTTTGCAAGTTCGCGGAATATTTTGCAAGTGGCGCAATCTGTGTCGTGCGCTCACCAAAATTTCTCGGTGAAGAAAGCGGTGGTGTGATATTGGTGTTTCAGACCTTCTCAAGCGCTCACCCACAAACTAACAAAAGTTGTTTGCCTCTAGTGTTCCTTTAATATTGAAATTCACTTCTCAGCCAGAGTTTCGCTATTCTCACAGCTCTATTTTTAACGATTATTGTCAAAGTTTATGCCCACAGTACTGATGACATGAAAGGCGTCCCAGTTAGCTTGCACAGCACAGCTATTCCTTGCACTCATGAGCACAAGCATGGAATAGTGGATACTGAAGTTGTGTACATATGCTTTCAAGTTTTGGAGGCAATGGGCGAGTATGAGATTTGCCGTAGACACTAGGTCTGTGTTACGAAGGTGTTCTTAGTGTACGGTTCGTTTTATAGGGAAATGGGAACAACGTCGCAACAAGGCGAATTAATTCGACTATTCCTTCTACGACGCTGGTATACGGTCCTACAGCAGCATACATCGGGACGTGCGAGACCGCTTCTCTCCTACGACACTGCTGTGGGGGTGAAAGGCACCGAATTCGCTCTTCGAACACCACACCCGGCCTACTACACATTAGATGTTTAAGAAGTTTACCCATACAACCCCGTAGGTATTAGATACCCAATTCGTCAGTCGATCAATCAGTCCAATTGGTAAGCCGAACGCTAAGGAAATGTTATGTCCAATTCAATAATTGCAAATGCCCCGGACTAGGAGAGCCTTCAAAATAATTGTTTCGTGATATAATAAGCAAAACACTTCGTCAGGATAAAACACGTGGTTTTCGACGACGAATGCGTCCTGTCTTGTGACCTACCCGTATAAGGGCCCGCCCGGGGCACTAATGCTACACGACGCCGATCTTGGCCTGCCGACTGGCCACGACAACGGTCTCCGTAGTGTCGACAGCCATTCACACTGCGTCGTTGCAAACGGTCTCAGGGCGGTTTTAGGACGGCCGGGCCAGCAATGCACCTGAGGTTGCAAAGTCATCGCCAGAAATGTTCGCTATACTGTTGGCACACTGCAATGGCAAAACCGGACTTGTAACAAACTACGTGTCATTAGTTGCTTGTAAGTAATCAGATTTTTGTTGGCAATGTAATTAAGCGATTATTTCATTTACTCTGCAACTTGTTCTTTACGTTCATTACTTTCGGATATATGGAACCAGCGGTACGTAACTATGCAGCTATTGATTGATTGAGTCGAAGCTATGTCAGGAAGCACAGGTTTAAGTGCTTTAACTCAGCCAGACCACACAATAAAATGATCGTAACATAAAACGGATTAACTACTGCTCAAGTTTGTAAATGCTAACCCGTGCTCTTTAAATTTATTTCCACAACTTACCGCACTACCAGGGTTCAAAGTCGATCGGCTTGCGCGCTTGATGGGAAAACGCTGGTATAGCGAGCACTTTGCTGCACGAGGGCGTGCTTACAATGCCGCAATGCCCTCGTCGGAACCCTCTGTGAAGTGCAAGGCATCAAATCTTGTGCAAAGCTCATAGACACCACTCGCAATGTAGGGTCAATGAAAATTTGAAGGAGCCATCGCTATTCCAGCCGTAACGACACCGGCTTCATTACCGCAGGGCTTCTTACGAGACTGTGGTATCGGAGGACGCAGTCAGTGCGTTCCACTGTTCGTGTCTAGCGGAAGGATACACTATCTATGGTGCTGTAAAGAACAGGACATGTTGCAGAGAACAGGGGGGTGATCGGAGTTCGGCCGTTCGCTCAAGAACGCTTTCCGAACGCTGACGTCACAAAGTGGGGGGTCCGCGATAGCTTTGAGCAATGCTTTGAGAACGGGAGGAGCGCGGCCGGCGCGGCCAATGAGGAAGTGGCGCGCTCCTCGGATGATGACGTACTCCGTTTGTCGTCTGCTTCTGAAAGTAAAAATGTTTCTCCCGAGAAATTAAGAAAGTTGCTCCTTTTAAATACTGTAGTTTCTTCTTCTCAGACGTAAACACGCTCTTAAGCATCAACATCTTTCTCTGCAGGTTCGCTAAGCGGTGTCGCGGGGGCGAAAAACAAGAAGCGTGCGCGTAAGTGGCGTCATATCTAAATTTCGTCTCGTCGCCTGCTGCTGCCATCTCCTCGCACAAAAACGTGCATCTCGGCCCGCGAGCGCGCAGAGGCAGAGGGAGCTCCTTCTCGCATTTTCGGAGGTGCACCCCGACTGTGAAAGGCCGACAAACTCTTCACTACCGACAGCGCGCTGGAAAATTCTAGTAGCAAAGAACTTCAACATGCACAGCTCTTTCCTCTCCGTCGAAATTCCACGGGCTCTTTGGCACCCGATTTCCGATCTCCTGACTGCTCCCTCGCTTGGAGCGTGGGACATCGTTCTGCGCGACTCAAGCCTGGAGAAACAACTCCAGGCTATCAGACGAGCAGAGGAGGTGGCGGCGAGTATTTTTTTTTTTTTCCCCTGAAATAAAGTTGTTCTCTCTCTCTCGGGATCAAGTCCGGCGCACAGCCAACGTACTGTTCGCTTGAACAGGCGAAACTGACGCCGGAATTCACTTTCTGTCAATTCCCCAAATACATCGCGAACGTCCAGCCGTTCCGCATTCTATTTCAGCGACGACAATGCGAGGACTCGGCGCCCAAGTGGACCGCCATTTCCCTCTGTGACACACCATTCCGCAGCCGCAGCCGCCGTTTCAATCCAAGCGGAGTCGCTGCCGCGCGCGCTTGCGAACGGCCGTTCGCAAAGCGTTCGTAAACCGTTCGCTGAGCGTTCGGCCTCGGGCATCGCTCTCCTCATAGCAGACGACACGCTCGGTTTGAAAATGATTGACAGGGAATTGACGTCAATTTGACGACACCGAAATCTCGGGGCCCCGGAAGGCTCGACGTTCCACAACTCGCTACAGGTGGCGAAAAGAAACCAACCGCGATGCGTTCCATCAAGTTGCGCATAGAGTGGAACTACTAACCTAGCCCCATATTTTAGTTTGAAATTTTCCTGCTAGGGGCTCTCAATAAGGCCAAAAGGCGTAGGCGCCAGAAACAAAGCGGCCATATTACATTTAAACAATGATGATAGTACATGCAGCACCATCTCTTGACATTATATTTTAGTTTAGGACGCCACCGCTACCCTTATTTTTCGTTGCACTGTCAAAGGTATAGTTTCCCTTCTCTAATTTGGTTATAGGTAGGTTTTCCGCGTGCACGCCCCGCGGATGACAACACCGGAGCGGCGCTGGCCAATCGCGTGTGGCGATTCCGAACGCTTTCGCAAAAATACCATCTCCGATCGCCCCCAGAATTCCAAGCAGCGGGCACGATCCACGTTTCGAATGTTGCAACTGGTACCGCGAGCCACCATTTCGAATGTTAGTTGCGATTTTGGCTGCTCGTCAATTATGCGTGAATCCCTACAGATGAGGAGGCGAAGCAAAATAGGTCTAAACCATTGGACTTCACAAAAATTATTTCGTGTCTGTCCCCACACACTACTCCAGCCGTCATTGGGTTAGGCCGTAGTCTTGCTTATACATTTGGTCCCTAAAACGCAGCTAGCGGGGTAGCACGGCTGCTCAGTGAGTTTGCCGCCGCGAATGTCACATTGCGATGCGACCAGTTCGCGAAGGCACGTATCTTTTACGCTAAACGGGAAGTAATGAAATATATATATTACCACGTGGTAGTGACGCACGCAGCACTCAAGGCGAAGCACGCAGGACTCAAGCGATGTCAGACGAACTGTTTATTAGGCGAACTTGCGCCCAGCAAAACAAAGCCAATGACAATGCACAGCAATAGTGACGTGAACAGTAGTCGGTCGACGAAAAGACTAACAAGCGGCGTAATGCGTCGGTTTTTTATACACACGTCGTAACGCGTTCTCGCATTATCTCTGGAATTCCAGAAGTCACTGCAATGTGTGCGTCAAGCATGCAAAGTTTCAAGAATGGTCGACACGGTTCCAGAAGTGGCATGCAAGATAAACGCTGCCTGCGTTGCGCGTAACAGAAAGTGATAACAGCGCTCCCCGCAAACAATCAAAACGAGCGCGCGTGTCACTGGGGTGTGATAACTGCTTTCCACTTAAACCAAAACAACCGCACTTGCCAATATATTAGCCAAGCTTAACTACTACAGCGTCCTCGTGACTTCGTTAGAAAAACAGCGGCACACGCTTCGAAACTCGTAGTGAAAGCGAGAAAGTGTAGTCCTAAGACTTCACAGGGCTGAAAGACGCATTCTTCATCTAATTTATACTGCACGTCGCGTCATAATGAAGAAAGCTTTGTGCATGCAGTAGAGCGAGTACAGTGGGTACAGTAAGCATCGTGAGTGTATAGTACGCAGAACCCGCCTCCACCGCCACATACCCTAGCTCCCCTAGTTGCTGTTGATCTCGACAGCTTCACAGCCTCCGCGAATGAAATATTCATGGGCTCATTTCCTCCGCAAAGCGTTATAATGCGCTCCGGCGTAGCCAACTTACCTTCCCGCAGACAGGGATTCCGCGAAGCCCTGTGCATGCGCAGAGTATGGAAAGAATGTGCCACGGCGAGTTGCAGCGAGTGACGCTGTACTGACTGTCTTCAGCTTTGACCACGGCCGGTCGTTTTGTGTGCATGCGTGCGCGTGTGCTGGAGTAACGCGAAGCGGCATCGTACGCGCGCGTGCGCTTCCATTCTTTCGCGACGTGTTCCGCTTCCTGGCAGCTTCGCGAGCGTGGACAGCTGCGCGGGAGAGCAAGCCACCGAGAGCGGAAATGAGAGCGCGTTTGTATCTCGCGCAACAAGGACGCCGCTTCTCCCGCTTCCCTGCGGAGAATGGTTGCATCCGACAACTATACGTGTAACGTCTCCATCAACGGGCGGCCACCACTCAGGTTCCAGCGCCTGGCAACAACGGGAAACAGCCGTCTCTCTCGCTTCCTGCGGGAAGAACGCATACATAGGCGAGCGAGAGCAAGTGCACTTTGTTTTTTTCTTTCTTTCTTTTTTGAACTTTCTCTAACTAGAGGGCAGCTCCGGCGATTCTCCAATGTCCGCTGGTCTCAAAGAAAATTTCAGTATATGTGCTTCCTGGTAATGTCAGAATATATGCCATGCCAGGTGCTTGCCATTCATTTAGCATTCCTGAAAATGGATTTTAAAAATTACTACTAAGTTCCCGTGCCTTTGAATGCGGTCCATCATGTGCTTTTGAGGTCATTGCTTATATCGTTACCTACCCTAGTTGGCAGACGGTCGAAAGCAAGACGGTCATCCTTGAATCGCCGCCATCAAGAGCTCATAAAAGCTGGCACAGCTCCGTGAATCATCGGATGACTTCGGAACTTAAATTTTTCTGGCGCGAGAACAGATGTTTGACTGCACGGAAGCTGTGACCTCATATCGGCACGTAGTGCCTGGACGTTTTGGTTTCTGTTCGAAGGCGTCGTTCATTTCGTTATTTAAACTTATTGATGAGTTGCCCAGCAGACTGAACGAGCCTGCCTGCTACAGGACTGTGAATACCGTAGGAAAACAGCGATATCGAATAAAAGAAGAAAACGGCCGGAGTTCTCCTTTTAATGAAGTGGTTAGAAAGTCGCTTAATGAACCCATACGTTAGTCTCGAAGGGCCTTCCGAACGAAAAAGGCACAATTTTTTGACTAGGCATGTCTTCGAACGCCCTATTAATATTCCTCAAAACTTCTGTCTACTCAATGGAATTAGTGGGGAAGAGAGTACGCAGATCTAGCGCCGTTTCTACAAACAAACGTTAAGCATCAATATTAGACTTTGCATTAAAGAAAAAAAAACGATCATAAAATAGCACATGCACATGGCGGGCGCTCAATGCAGGGTGGTTAGGAAAGTGCCTGCATGTGGCTACTGACCCAAAAAAAGAAAAAAAAAACCAGATTGTTGGCCGCGAGCGTCCGTGTTTTACGCGTGTACTTTTGCAATCGTCTCTTTGGGTGCCAAGTCGAATGGTGATGTTGAAGAAGCGCCAACAAGACAAAACATATGTACTACTAAAGCTTGATTAAGACGATACGTGCTTATTCTTGCGTGCTTCTTGTCCTATAAATGCTAGCGTTCGACGACGACAGCACAGCACGAACGTCCTTTACAGGATATAGAGGAAAAGTTTTACCGATGCTACGCGAGCTTCGAATATATAGGGTTCTTTTTTTCTGAAGGGCCCGAGGTGTTCACGAAAACAACAACAACAACAGCAGCAGCAGCAGCAAGAACAACAACAACAACAACAACAACAACAACAACAACAACAACAACAACAATAATAATAATAATAATAATAATAATAATAATAATAATAATAATAATTCCCCCATTCTTATATACGTTCCAAGACCAAGGCCTCTAGCAATGATCTATTGAGTCCCTCTTGTGGGGGCGTTGATTAAATTTTTATGCCCGCGAACCTCTCACCTTCGTAATCTCTCCTCACACTTTTTTGTTGTTGCTTGCCTCGTCTCAGTTTTCCCTCCCTTAGTGTCCATCATTCCCTTGTACTCCCTGCCCATCGCTTTCCTGTACAATTGCGTGGCGTCCGCATGTTCACTTCTCTCTCTCTCTCAATTGCAACAAGGGCGTCAGCTAACTCGGTTTGTTTCCTGATACACTCTGCCCTCTTTCTGTCTCTTAATGTTATGCCTGTCCTTTTTCTTTCCATCGCGTTTCTTCCTCTCAAGTTTCTTCGTTATCCTCCAAGTTTCTGCACCGTATGCTAGTGCTGGTGGAAGGCAACTGTTGCATGGTTTCCACCTTAGTGGGCAAGCGGCAAGTTCACGCTACGATTTGGGAATGTCTTCCGTGCTCGCTTTAACCCGTCCTTATACTCTTTGGCGAATTTCATTTGCGTGAGGACGCTTCCCGGCTAGTAATTGACCTGACCGTATGCATCATCGTGCATATCAAGGATCCGGTTGCCAATCATGAACTCTCTTTCCCTCGCTGGGCCAACGAACATTATCTTGGTTTTCCGCATTTTTTCTTTTGCCCGCAACCATACTTTAATACTCGCTCGGTTAGGGTGTACAATTATTTCTTTAGCCTGTTGATTGCTTTCCTCCCACACACCGATTTAATGAAAATTTGATGAACCCTCGTCGACTGCCCGGACACAACCGTCGCCAGCTGAGCACGCCACCCCGTCTGTTGCAACGTACATCTTAGCATTAAAAAAAATGCATGAGAAATGTTTTGGCCTTCGTGAGAAATGACGCTACGATTTCCTATCATTGCCAGGAAAGTTCAGACACAGCCGTTGGGCGACCTTTGTGGCTAGTCTAAAATCTACTGCCAAGTAATATAACGAGCTCGCGATGCCAATGTTCGCAGCTGAATGTTTCATCATTCCCAAAGGAAAACGAAATACGAGTCCGTGGTCTGATACTCTAGTATTTTTTTATAGATTTATCAGTTCCTTCGATTTGTCTTACACAAAAAATACACCCCGACGACCTACATGCAACGCAGTAAACACCGCATGACGAGGCGATAGTTTGTCATGGCGCTGTAAGAAATGATGTGAATATCCGACAATCATTTTCCGTAAAGTAATATAGCGTAAAAGACGTACTAGGGTGACGCACAGCATTCTTGCAGCAGCTAACAGGGAATGGATTGTCGCGCGGTCACAACTGAGTCTGTTAGGACGTGTGACAGCTAGACTACAAAACGCGAGCTTTCGTAATTGTCCTAAAGGGACGTGTGGCGCAGACATATGAAGGCGAGCGCCTTACATGCCTCACGGAACGCGAAAACGAACTGTCCTGCGTAGCAGTCGGCGACAGTACGAAGAGTAACAGAAATCGTATGACGTCGTATACGACACCGAACGTCCATTAAAGCAAGACTTATTGAGTTAAAATGATATCGAATGAATTAAGAAAGCTAATGAAAGCAAACCAACGGGAATTAGAAGAATTAAGGAAGCAAATTAACGCATGTCGGTATTGTATATAAGGTAGGTAAAAATTAAGGGTGAATCAAGGTTGAATTATATGAATTTGAAGATAATTATGATGACAGGGCGAATTTTTGTGAGAATGCATGCTGGCTTTTGCCGTCAAGCCGTCTTAGAATGCGATAAGGGACCTTGTTTTTTTTTGTTTTTTTTTTGTAACATGAGCTTAGAGAATTTTTACCGCCGTTTGCTTTCACAGTACTCCGTGCTCTGAAAGGTTGTGCAACTTGACGCGGAAGCGTGCCTCGGTTTATGAACTCACAGTGGCGTCCACTCCTGCTATATATAGTTCCACTCACGGTGTTCCGAAACAATCGTGCAGGCCACACCACGCGACTTTTCAATTTGCGGTCAGAATATATAAAAGCTACATGTAGCTTTTATTTAGGAATATGAATCAACAGATTTATGTAACAGGGGCGGCAGTGTACTCGTGTAGACTGTGCTGAAGTGCGCAATGTACATTCAAACAAGTGCACACTTCTGCACACTTGTTTGCATTTAAGAGGCCTATTTAAGATAAGTTGCCCACAAATACGCGCTTAATAAGCCAGTGAAGAGTGGCGCTCTAAACTTACCCATCAGCAACGGAAGGCAACTGGGATAGCGGCACTAGTTTTAATAAGTGAATTCAAGGGTAAACGCTATTGGTTGTATTTTTTAATGTAGTGCCTGAGAGATGGTCTCCGACTAGGGGAAAGAGGGGGGGGGGGGGGATTCTTACCTGGTTTCTGGCTGAGGTCGTTTCTCCGCATTCGATTCGCAGCGGCTTCCTGTTCGGCTACCATGGCCTTGTCGACCACGAGTCTACAGGCAGACGGCGGCAGCCCATCTTCAGCGTGCTCCACAAAGCGTTCAGGTGGGTGCCGCCTTTTAATGTCACACGAGCGTTATCCTTGCTTCTGCTTCGTTTCACGGGATCAAGAGCCGCGCAACGACTACAGGTTTGTTAATCCGTGCAGCCCGTATTAAAGCACGGATGCATCTGCCGACATTAGAGGGACACTAAAGTGAAAAGGTCAAGTGATTCAGAATGATAAGTCATATTTGGAGAACTCGATTGTCGTTAATTTTGATATTTTATGCACAATATGAAATAGAGCAAATAAATGTCAAAATTTTAGTTTCAAAATTCGCGCCGGAGTTTCGGAACCTAATGACGTCTGGAGGCCAATTTATTTATTTTTTTTTCATATTATCGCCATATTCGCTCCATCAAATATTCTGAAACTCCCTATGTTAATTATGTGGCTTTTTTGGAACACAATGTAGATCTTTCTTACCGAAAAGTAGATATGTAGGCCTTTGCAGACGCCGTCAGCTAAGTGTAACGTCACGCGTTTTAGTGCTGATGCTGAGCTACTAATACGAGAAAAATATGGGCGCGCGCGACGCCAGCAAGCCAAGAGTGGTGGCTTTGTGGCCTCAAAGTTCCCCAACTCCACTGCAAGCACTTGAACACAAGCCACCTTGCTTCGGAGTCGATGCCGTTGCATTACGGGCGACGGCTGCGCATCGTATACCTGCCTGCTGGAAATGCACAAGGAGAAATGCTCGTCGCTCTTTTAGTTTAGCTAGGAGCTTCCACCATTATGCGACGTCGCGGCGCCACAATACAGCGTATTTGAGTAGAGAATTTGTGCGATGAAAACTTGAAATTCTTAAGCCTGATATTTTGACACGCCCTCGCCCCTCTCACGATGTACACCACTCAAGATTGTCTATGTGGGGGAATCCTAATACTTACGAACCACCCGATTTCTATCATATATAATAATGACAAAGCCGCTACAGAGAACAAAAGTCAGCCAAAGCGTAATGTAAATTATCTATTTCTCACGTTTACTCAAAATTCAAAAATGATAATGTGAATGCCCACGAAACTCAACCAACAAACAAGTGCCTAGTTTCCAACAGCTGGCATTCCTTCAAGTAAATAAAGGGGTTCATCGCCTCATGCGTCCTAAACCGAAAATAAATCAAATAATTCCTTTTAGGCGCTTATGGAAGGATATTTGGTTAGATTCTCTTACATATATCTTGCGCAGCTTCTTTTTATTATTTCTTTCTTGAAGCTGCTCTTTTTGTCTAAGCGCTCCCGTTCGCTTTCGCAACATTCCGAAACAATAGTAAGTGCTTGCAGAAAGTCCCTTGCCACAGTGTTTCTGTTATCTGTCCAGTTACAGACAGATAACATATAAAGGTCTACCTCCATCCTGGCGAATCCTGTTACGCAAGCAAGTGACATCTAAAAGTTGCGAAGTAAGCCCTGAGGCAGAAAACTTGGGAAACTACCGACTCGCCGTTCACTGATCCCGTCTTGAAAGCCATCTTCAGCCGGTACTTATTTTGGAAATCCCTTTGAGACGAAAAAAAAAATGTGAAGGAGATGCTGCGTTGTTCAGAGAAACAATCAATATCTACCTGAATGTAAGACGCGGTAGAAGAGCGGGGGCTCTTGGAGGCAACAACGAAGAAGATTTCAGAGCACTGCAAACGCACTAAAGCACTTTAGGGCCAAAAAAAAAAAGACGACGATTGCTACTTTGTGTGGAGTTCAGAGCCATTTTGATCGTGGATCGCAGGCCACACAGTACGTTGCATGTAACAGTGAGGGTTATCGGACGTTTCCTGGCCGTTTCTCAGGAGAGAAAAAAAGACAAAGATGTGTTGTATTTAATAGGGTGCACAAATGCGCATAGGCTAGTTTACTGTGCTTAGAGCACCGGTTAGTGCGTGTTACTTCAAGAGACTTGGGTCCGAGGTTGATTTCTGTAGTACTCTTCCCCTGGAATAGGGTCAAACGGGAGGGTTTAGCTCAGAAGCGAAACGGTATTTATTGATTTAAACTTGGGAATAAGATAAATTACACTGCAATAGACGGTAATTGTAAGTTAATTAAAGTGATGCATTAGCACGCAGTTGGCGGGAGTGGCAATCACCGTGCCCCGCCATAGTGGTCTAGTGGCTGTGGTACTCGGCTGATGATCAGAGAGTCGCAGGATCGAATCACGGCCGCGGCGGCTGCATTTCGATAGAGGCGAAATGTTGAGGCCCATGTACTGTGTGATGTCAGTGCACGTTAAAGCACCCGAGGTGGTCTAAATTTCCGGAGCCCTCCACTACGGTGTCTCTCATAATCACATCGTGATTTTGGGACGTCAAACCCTAAAAATCAATCAGTCAATCACCCTCGAATACAGGGCGGTTCGATCAACCTTGCCGGTTTGGCTCATGCCCCAGGCACTCGGGCTTTCTTCGAAGATCTATCGCCACCTCTTCGCTGACTGAAGGTCCCGCTGGTTTCGGAAACGTTGCTGCACGACGGCCACGGCACGAGATGGCGAGATAAATTGGCGGCTAGATGGCGGCTAGATGTGCAGGACGCCGCCCGTAACTGGTTGGCGCGAACATTCAAGGGAATCTCGGCAGCACCCGCAAAATTATCAACTCTGCATTTACGAAAGGTTTTAGCAGCTTTGTTGCGAACTTCACTCTGTTGTAATCGGAGGTTGCGAGGACAGCGGCCTTCGTCCAGTAGTAGTAAAGGTGTAGCGTTAGGACGATGATGATGGTGGGGATAGCCCTGATAACGAATCATAAATTCAGTGATTCGCCAAACAAAACCTACTCTGCGAGAGATACAGAAATAGTGAGAATGAGAGATGGAGACAGAGAAACGGTGAAGTACAATCTAGCAGGGACGTCGAACACGGAATGTGCCAGCTTGGCTGCCCTATACGCTTGGGGAGGGGTAAACAGCGAAGAATACGCAATGAAAAATTATAGCAAGGAAACTAATAAAGAGGAAGTTATTGTAAACAGAGTCGTGGAGGAATGTTCAATAACAGCCGATAACGTTTATGCAATGTCATTAGCTTCACGAAGTGCGACATGTTTTTGTGCCGTTTACCATGAACGCGCAGATGGAGGCGTCGTAATCTTTACTCCGACAGAGAACCCTCATTCAAGCAGCTCACTGACCACACCGTTGATCATTAAATCATAATGAACCGCACAAAAAAAAAGGCATCCAATGCTCCTGAGAGCGCCCTCAAAACTTGCTTGCCGCACTGCTGGCGTCTTAGGAATTATTAGTCAGTCGAATACATGGGACACACAATGGCATGCAAAACATAGGGTTGTTTCGAGACGAGGAAGCTCGGTTTTCAGAATGAGTCGCATGTTACATAGTCCAAACAAGCGGTGATTGGGGAAAATCGGTGAATTTCGTTTTCGCAACTGTCATGCGGGTAACAACTGACTTAGTTATACCGTTGCCTAATTCACTGCATGTCGTCCTGCGAGACCGTTTCTTTTTTTTTCTTCTTTTCTAAAGCACCTTCCTCGCGCGTAATCGTCTGGTCGCCATATCTATGGGTTCGTGAATTGCGAAACCTGCTTTCCAAAGATTAGGCCTAGGCAGCCATTCGTATTGCCACACGAACGACGCTATTTCCTAACTGCATAAGTTTAGTCGAACCTAGGCCCCAACACGTGCATGCTCGGGTGCCGTTCGAAGCTTTGCGCTGCTTTACAACGAAGCTGTCGCTTACGCTGCGCGAGTGGTTGCAACACACTTGTTTAATGGCGTCGCCTGTGAAATAGTTTCGAAATGCGACGTTTCCCCCGTAATCTGAATGAAATGATGGACCTAGCAGCCACATGCGACACTTAAAGCTATAAGAAGTAGCTATGTATATAAAGCAAGTCGTGCTGTGACGTCACCACGTGGCAGTGCCTGCTTGTTGATTTATCCAGCATTACTGAAGCTGCGATGCGAAATCCTCAGCTTATTGCTCAAGCTCGGTTCCTGTGGACACAACATTACTAAGCGTCCCGATTTCTTCCGTATTTTCTCTCTACATCGCGTGTTGGAAATGCCTACACTAGTGTGACGTTACCCACGGCGTTAGGGGTTCAAAATAAAAGCTCGCACGCGCTGTCTGTTTCCAGCTTCAAAATTAAAAACATGGCATATGTAGTACATCCACCGCTATGCGGGAGAAGGACAAGGGCAAAAAAACGTCCCGTCGCCCCCTCTTCGTCGGGGTCAGGGTAGCGCACCTTTCCTTTTGGGCTCTCACTGATGGGCTGGCAGCGACTCATAAGTGCCGCTTCACACGCCTGGAGAAGTCAGCGCGAGACGAGCATAGTACAAGGGAGTGACGACCGGAGCCACCGGCGTGTGTGAGAGAGGACAGCTCCTGTGCTGTGTAACCCGAGAAAGTGCGTAGCATAGGCAAGCGATTCTCGGTGTGCCCCGGAAAAGTGCCGCGGAAGGGGAAATCGCGCCCTCTCTGGCGCGTCGATCGCGGCAGTCGACCGGAAGCAGGAGCACATTTAAGGTTATGATGTAGCGCGACTACATAGAAATCACATAGACAGGAGTCACACAACTGTGTGTCTGCGTGTCTGTCTGTTTTGTGTCTAGTCGCGCTACACTACGACCTTAAAGGGTAACTCCAGCGATTTGTTCACCATATTCTCATATCGCTGTTTGCCAATAGTACTGATAGCTCCGAAGCAGCCAAGGTCAGTCAATTTGCTCAGAAACTCACCAATAATTTAAAAAAAAAACTGAACGAACGGTGTGTTCAAACTGAAACCGAAACGGGTAGGCACTTCTACCAGCGTATGCGATGGCTTCGGCGCCATCAGAAATATGAAGCTAGTGAAGCTGGTGCCACGAAAGTGAAAGTGGCGACGTCATTCAACGATGTATTGAGCTCTTCTGACCTTGACAGCGACGATTTTAGCGCTGAGGCATCACCGTTTTGCTTCAGACGGCCCGCCTGCTCGGGTGGGCAGCGTTGCTGGTAATGACGTCAAAAACACAGGGTGGCTCCCGAGGGAATCCGCTAAAAATTTTAGAAATTCATTTTTAGGAAAACTAAATGATTTGCAGCCGTTGTGGCTTGGCATAAATTATTGCAGTGCCGAGGAGAACTTATAGTGAAAATTTTGTTGAGATCAGTCGGCGATCAAAAATCGCCGGAGTTTCCCTTTAAAAACGCCAACTAGCCCAAGAACAAGTCCTTCTGCTGGAGCACACAACAAGAGGAACCGACAGTTGTCGACAAGGCGAGCCCCTAAAGCACTACGTACTTAAAGGAGAAGAAAGAAAAAGATGGAAGAGTTGTCATTTGAGGTATATTTCTCTAGACAGCCATGCTGCAATGGGGGAAGAAGGCGTAAGTAACGAAGGATGAAAAAGGGGGTGATAATGGCTACAAAAAAAGGCAGTTTTGAAAGTGCAAGTAATCGAGAGTTAGTTAGGCTAGTGCACAGGAGAACGAAGGCGAAAGTCGTATGTTGTATCAGAGGCAACTCCGCCTTGATGTAGTTTTCTAGGTCGTTCTAGTTAATTATTCTAGTTATTCTACGCTTAGTTACACCCAATTCGCCTCGAATAGACACACAAGCTGCCTTAATACATGACGAGTTCGGCATATCTCCTCTTAAAGAGGTACTGAAGTGATAAACACTTTTTGTCGCATTACTGAATTACATTGCTTCAGTACAAAAAGACCACCTATTGGGAGAAAAATACGCTTGGTGAGCTAGAAAACACCCAAAAGCAAATTCAGCTGGTGACGCCGCTCTCGCGTCTCCGCACTAATGCGCGTGACTTTTTTAGTATTGACGGGTATGCTGAGGCCTACATGCTTATTTATCAGCAAAAGTGATATAAAGTGTGCCTTATGCCATCCAGGACATAAAATTACGTATTTAAGAAAATTTTATCGAATCAATCTGGCCTGAGTAAAAAAAGAAAACGAAAGGGGAGTTCGTGACGTCATGTTCTTTAAGTTTTGGTAAGAAATACGAAAATGAAACTTCGACCTTCATTTTATCTTTCAATATTGAATATAACAGGTGAAATTAACCACCAGAGAGTTCACGAATAATTTATTAGTCTAAACTTTAATGTTTTAATTTAGGGGCCCTTTAAATAAACTTAATTTACCTCGATATATGTGTAAACTGTCTTCCATACTGCTCCTTATGCCATATTAGACATATGTGCCGTGTTTTTTGTAGCATTTGCGTTAATGCCCTCGATGACGACAGGTATTTCGACTCGCGAACTGCTTGAGACCTTAAAACATGGAGGGAAAGTGAGCAAAACAGTGACTGGCAACAGAATGGCTGAGAGCACGCTTTATCGATCTTCCAAGCACTGAGCGTTGTGACATGACATATAATATGTCCTTTGCAACTAATCATGCACATTGCAGATCTCATGCAACGGAGAATGTTCATCGTGCGAAATGCGAGTAAAGACGCATAAACCACTCTTCCTTCCAAAGCTTGAGTGTAAGACAGACCGCATGTCGTGCTGTGTGTGTGTGTGTGTGTGTGTGTGTGTGTGTGTGTGTGTGTGTGTGTGTGTGTGTGTGTGTGTGTGTGTGTGTGTGTGTGTGAAAACCTAAAGGTTATTCTAGGGTCCACTTTGGTGTTGCAGTCTTGAGACAAATGCGCTGGCGCTTCCTTCTGCAAGGGTTGTGGGAAGCCTGCATATCAGACAAAAACGTTTGAAGCGCCTTCTTCCGACCCGATTTCAAATTCGGAATAATGACGTGAAGCCAGGATGCCCTGCCTGCTCCATCAGAGTAGAGGAGGACACCAGCGGTCCCAGCCTACGCAATAATTTCACTCGTGCAGGGCTGTGGTGGCGATGCTTCTAGCAACCATGGTCGCCATCCTGCTGCCCGTCATCGGATCCGGCCCCATGTGGAAGGAGACGATGGACAGTGTGGCCCAGAACTGCCACGACAACTGGTGGCTCAACGTCCTCTTCGTCAACAACATCTTCGTCGCGCCGCACGAAAGGGTACGTGCGGACTGCGAGAGGCCCATTGTGTTGGCCTAAGGTATATCGTAGGTCGCTTTAACTCCTTTCATAGACGAATCGCAGAAGATGGCAGTTAGCCCCACCTTGACCACTGCTGATGAAGGGAGAATACCTACAGTGGGACATCAGGTTGTTCTTGAAAGCCCTTTTATGATGGCGTTGGCCGAGACAATCGTAATGCAATGATATTACTAAATTATCACGCACATAAACTTAAAAATCCATATTAATTAGTAAAACTATAATCAACTGCAACGTTACTGCGCATTTCGACAAAATGATATCTGACGATTGTTCGTTTCGGAAAACAAGCTAACGGATGTGCAAGGGTCTTCCAAAAATCTTCCGGCCTCCTTGCAGTTATTCGCCCTGAGTATAAGTATTGTCAAGTGGTTTCAAACTTCCGAAAATACGGGGTGTTTCAGTTAACTTGAGCCAAGCTTTTAAAAAATATCCATGTGTGCATTACCACAATGCAAATATCATACTGTTTTTTACTATCGTTCCGACTACTTTGGGTGATGTTTTAAAGTGAGCTCACGTAACTGCATGATAATAATTATCCAAATAGCTTTTAAACTGCTGAATTATGATGGAAAATGTTCAATGGGGAAGTTGCTGAGTTAACTATGGTCCGGATAGTATATTTTCATATTAATAAGTCCAGTGGTTTAACTTTCGCAAGCCTTCAAGAAACTGTGCGAGATTTCAAAATGTATGGCGTGGATAGGCAGTTTCATACGACAAAATTAGCGCCCTCTAACATGCCACAAGCGAATGATCGATGATAACACGAATAAAAGTGTCAGTTCTACGGAACACACGATACTGTCGGTGGTATATGGAAGACCCAATACTCTGTATCATGTACGATTGTAGCTCTCCAATTTACCCAATATCCTTTATCATAAAGCCTAACTTTGTCACGAAGGCTCTAGTGAATAGAGTACCATCAGAAGAGCCTTGAGGGAACCAGCGTCGGCTTGCAGACCGAGCAAAGCGAACAGCCGAGAGCTATGTAAAGAAGCCGCCTACCTGGGGCCGGCTCGCACAAGCTGGACGGCTCTATCTTCTTGAGCGAAGTTTATATTTCTTCGCCATATACTTTCCTCGAAAGCACATAGTCTTTTGGTAGACTATTTGCAGTAGACAGGGCGTCTCGCCTCCAGGGCATCCTATCCGCCTACTCGTATGTCTTGGCTGCGATGGTAGCATGCATGCGTTGCTTGTTGCTGGCTTGCCTTCTCACGACGCAAGATTGATGCTTAAATTACCGTGTGCTATTTTATTTTCAACAGGCGCGCACTCACTGCAGGTAACCTTGCGAAAATGGAAGTCTGCTTTTGACGAGATCCCAGTACTCCGAAAGACCGCAAATGCAGGCGGGCGCAGCGCGCCATATTCCGCGGGAAAGAGCACTCGTGCGCGTGATGCACTGCCAACATTGCCTGAAAAGCTATATATACGTAATCGCGAGTGCAGCGGAGTTCGGGATGAGAAAGAAATCCACCGACACTTACACGCGCAAAAAGAGCTGTAGGTAGCGTTGCTTGTTCGAGATAAAAAGGGCGTGTGGCTTACGCGCCGATTCTGCGCAGCTAGGCGATGCATAATACAGCGACGACCAATGAAGCACCTTCGGGCTCGGAATAAGTAACCATCAAAGCAACCCTGAGTTATTCTCAATAAGTCAATGCGTCTCATGTGGCAACATACGTTGCAACGGTAGACAGATATATCAAAGTTACTCTGTTGACGTCGCCTAAGGGAGGGTATATACATTACGATGTCGCGGATGGCAAACATGCTTCTCAAAAGAAGCGCATGTCGAGCGAACTAAATGAAATTCAGTCTCGCATTCACTGCTCTTTGAAGAGCCGCACTGAGACCGCAGATTCATGCGCTGAGAGGCGGTGGTGAGTGCGACATGCAAGCCGCGGGCCGGCGTACGCCGTAAATATCCGTGAGGGACGCAACCCGTATAGCTCTCCAAGCTCGAAGAACGAAGTTACATTCATAGCCTGCCAGGAGATGCCAGCACTGCGTTGAAAGCGGACATAACCCTGAAGCATAGGAAAGTGTGCACTGCGTTGGTGCCAAGTGTCAAGGAAGTTACTGCTACTGAATGTTTCTTTTTTTTTTTGCCGCTAAATCAGTGAATATGGTTGCAGAACGCGATTTCTTTACTGACAAGAACACATGGAGATTTCAAGCATTATCGGAATTCACGAAAGCCGAGCTTTAATCAAGGAGAAATGTGAAAAAGCTCGCAAGGATGACAGCGTCAAGAATACGCCTTCCTGCCGCCATGGTAAACCACGTGGAGGAAGTGAAAGTTTTATCCAACGTTGAAACACGCTGTATTGTATAACACACAATGTGCTGAGCCTCGTAGAGACGAATGACGGTGTCGAAGAGGGATTAGAAAGCCGCAACGCATTTGGGCGACGAACGCGTCCGATAAGTTCTATTTCCGTCGCAACCCTCGCTCTAGGAATTTTTCCATCTTACAGTACGCATTATAGAATCTGTGGCGGTGCTTCTTTGATCGGTGTCGCGAAGAGAATTATGCGGACACCGGTAAAACTTCGTGCTATTTGCCTGCTTTGTTTCTGCGTTCTTTGCCGAACGAAAAATGGCGCGCAATCATATGCTCTCGTGTATGTAATATGAGGAAAAAATACGGGACGGTCATTTCACGGAAGAAATTGGCGTTAAAGCAATGCATGCGGTAGCGTTTTAATTCTTACCGAGTATCGAGGTGCTGTGCTGGAGAACTGAACCAACTGAGGTCCGTTTCCTTCTGCGGGCAACTCAGGAAGGCCCAGAAGGCGTAGCATACAAAGCTTTGCTTTAAAAATGATCCAGCGTGTAGTCAACGGTATAATGCAGGATTGGTTCTTTTCATACAAGTTCAATTCAATACAACGTTTCTTTCATTGTTTTGGATAATGCTAGAGTGCAGTTCCTTCAAGTTAACTAGACATCAACTTTGAGCACAGCTCTTGTTTTTTTACCAATAGATGTTCCGAGGGAACTACGAGCGGGTATGCGCAAAAACGCGAATAATGAAACAAAAGGTCTTTGTTCTGTACGTTCGTAGGCGACTCCACATCCGTTAGTAGGGCTAGGGTTCCGCCTCCCTTTCGTATACGCGCTGCCTTTACAGGCACGTTTTTCGCTTATACCGTGACGCGTTTGCAGGTTAGGAAGAGATAGGCTCTTTTCAGCAGTGGAGCATGGTCGAAGCGATGTATGATCACATACATGAACGCACCGGCATTACCGGCCTTCATCTGCAGGCGAGCGAAGCGGCTGTCGTACAAATACACAGGCGGTTTGGGGAGCTCTGTTTCGGGCCCACCAGTGTATACAGTGGCTAGATCGACCACGCGATGCTTTGGCCCTCGATCGAATGAACATGTAACCGAGCCGTTTTCCATTTTAACGTTCTACGTGCTCGCGCTACAGCTCTCTGGCTCGACTAGTTTGCAGTGTACAAGATCGATATAGGAGATAGAACGAACACGTGATAGGATGCGATGAAGATGCGGCACACTGGGGGAGTCGAGGTAACGCGAAGAATTTCGCAGATTGATTCCTGTGCAGGCTGCGCGAAGGGTTGTTGGTTTGTACAACGCGTTTGTATAAAACGAGCGACCGTGTGACCGAAGCGAGCGTTTGTGGGTCGACGGCTGCAAAAAGTAGACGACAGAAACAGTGCAACCACTGTGGCGGAACTGTTACGTAATTTTTATACCAGTGAAGTTACAACCTCTTTTGTTACCATCTTGGCCAATCCACAGGGGTTTGCAATGTCACACAGCGTCTACGTAGATCCAGCTGCTAGGAGTAGAGAACTGGGAAATGTGTGCAGATAGATCAACTAGGCAGGAGTGCTCGAACACGAAGTCACAAAGCGCTTGCTGCGGTGAGGGAAAAACGAGGAGAACCTGTGGCACACTATCGCGTTTAGAGACAACACTTTCTGCGTTACGCGACGAACACTTATTAACGTCGTCAGGTTGGCTCTTAGAGAGGCCCTGCAACAACTTTTGAACATAGTCGGAAAACGCCGCCAACGATATTCGTGGAGGCTCGTGTTAACTTGTGAGCTAACTGCTATCGCTCACTGCACGTACCAGGAAATCCGCGGTTTGGTTTGAAATACAGACAGAAATCGCCCAGAAATCGCCTGCTTTTCTTTCCACAAACGGCGTCGCACGCAACACCGATTACTTCGATCAATGCAGGACAACACTGCCTGAGTTCAAGTTCGCGGAAAGATCCTCAGTAATGCTATATTTATTCGCTTTGAGTTCAACAAATAAAAAAGTGTATATTATTATTATTATTATTATTATTATTATTATTATTATTATTATTATTATTATTAGATATCAGTACATAGACACGCAAGGATACAAAGGAAATGAAGGAAGGAAGAAGCTGACAACTGACGCCCATGCATGTGCTGTAACTAACATGGTTAGCGACGTGATGCATGAGGCAATCCTCGGATTCGTCTCAATGCACGAGAAGCGTTGGATTAGTAAAAGAGCGAAGATGTGCCGCTGGCTGTAATATTTTCATGGCGTACACTAAAATAATTATAAATTGTGTTCTTGCCAAAACTAGTTAGGTTGTCAGACTGTTGTACTCAAATATTATGGGGCAACCATAGCATAAAATACTTACTGTTTTTTTTTCGTTATTTAACGAAGAAACTAGAAGTTTCTTCAATAAATAACGAGGCGAGACGGGAGCCTATACGGCTACTGCGAGGCAAATAATAATTTGCATTGAAAATAACAAATAAGTGAACAATAGACGTGAGTTAGAAATCCCGCACCATCTTCCGTCATCATTATAACGCTTTATCCTGACGTATGATCATTCATTATAACATTTTCACAGTGCCTGGAGATCACCTGGTACTTCGCAGTCCTCATCCAGCTGTGCCTCGTTGGTAGCGTCGTCATCTTCGTCTTGCAAAGGTGAGCCATTATCCGCATCATTCCGGGAGACAGTCATGGTATTGCCTCTGGTGGCAAGATAGCGTACTGGCTCTCCTTCAATGGTTAAACTCCCTGCATTTCCCTCTCAGCTATTTTTTCCCCTTCCTGTTGTAGTACGGCCTCGCTTGAATATTCTAGTCGCATTGTGGTTTGGTAGCTTGTGTAACAGATAAGAGAAACAGGCAAATGCTTAAAAAAATGATTATATTCCGATACTCTTCACTGGAGCGCTTCCTTATTGGTCAGACTGGTACTCATCCCATGTTAGTGCTACTCAGTGGTACTCAGCCCATGATAAGGTGGCATTGGATCGGGCGGAACGAAATGTCCTCTTATGCTGATTGAGGCTATCGAAAGAATCGTAGAGATGAATGCAAAGGCGCCACCCAACCGCAATACGCCTAGTGGTCCACTTATGATGCGTTCGGCCGGCAGCCACCGCTTTCTGAGTCGGATGATTGGAGCAATGGAGAAGGCGCTCTTCATCTGAGACACGGATAGCACGTCCAAGCCGACCGCGCAGAAATTCGCCAAAACCATTTGGGGCCGGCAGCGTAAGCACGTCAACACGTCTTCTGTTGTAGATAAAAAAAAATAAATGAACACGCGCAGGCGCCGAAGAACTGCCGCGTCAACGACAGAGACTGCAAGAGCCACGCGACGGAAAATCCGCCAGATGTCGGTCGCGCTGTGAGGTTGAAGGTGAGAGCCACTCGGTGTGCTCTGATCTATAGCGTGGGCTCTGAAAGAGGCTGGTGAACGAATGCTCGATTCCGACCAGCCTAATATAATGCACCGTGCCTGAAGAGCTTTATAGCATAGCGCTAAAAGGACTAGGCTAACGTACCATTAGGCTCACTATTAATCGGAGTATGAGGAACAGAAGTGGGGTGGGGTGGGGAGAAAGGGGTGTCTGCGTCCATACGTGCTGAGCGGTGCCTCGTGAGTGTGCACGGTACCATTAAAAGCCGTATGGTATGGATCACAAGTGAATAGAACTGAGTCTGAGAAGGATTGAGCTTAATGCTATGTTTACTTTCGAACGAAAGTTCACATGACGAGTTGTTTGGGTACGTCTATCTTGGAGGGATCTAGAACTCTTTGAGCGCGACGAATCTGAAGTAAACTAGTGAGAATAAGAAGACCTAAGTTCAGATCGTAAGTTCGGCCGTATAGCATAAACAAATACAGTTGTAGGCACCGGAATTTATTGTAAGGTGCCTAATTAATCATGAAGTATTGCCTCCACTTATACTGAGAATATGTGCGATGGGCCTGAATGTTTTTTTTTTGTCGTTGTCCATGACCTCGCGTTCATAATCAGCGCGCCCATGACCACTTAATATTGACAAGAAATCTTTTTTCAAAAGCATTGGCCAGGTTAGGCCTGTGAAAATTCCCGCCCCCCTCCTTTTTCGTGCATTGAAAGAGTGGACAAAATAAAAATTCCCAATTTACAGAAATTTACAGAGGGTGCGCCACATTTCACATCGAAAGGCACCTTGAGCCACCTGATTGCATCTCGCCGGCACGAACTGTACAGAACTTATTGTAAACGCTTGCAGGATATAAACGAACGAACGAACGAAGGTACGTGCTACTCGTTCTTCCTATATGGAGCTAGAGGTGGCGGAAACGTTAAAAAATTACGCCTGGACGGGCGTTGCCAGACTTAAATCTCCTTGAGTTATTGAAAATTTTGTACAAACGAAAATTGTCGCAATTTTAAAAGGCATAAAAAGGAGGACATAATGAGGAAAGCCCGTGCATGGATCTTAGTTGTCCTTCAAGCACGCAACTATTTGGAAGACTGGGCCAGCTACGAAACCGAGCAAGATGTTTTCTTTTTTTTTTTTTTGAGCAAGTTTCGCTTTCAGAATCAACCCACATGCGTGTTTGGGCGCATTACGGCCGCGTGCACCTTACAAAGGCGTCGCCCTGCTGAGTTGTCGAACAACTTCCTTGGAACACTGCGCAGTTATTGCGCACTCCTACACCGCGCTTTCCTCGGGTAAAAGCTTCCAGCTAGCGGACCCTGATTGATGACCTGCCGGATTTGTGGTTTAGTCAGTCCACTGCGACGTCCGCGAGCCGCCCATCTCTTATTTCCGTTCCTCCCCTTTCCATCTAGCTTCCTAATTCACGATGTTCCTTTACCGTTTTGTTATTTTTTTTGTAGTATCCCACGTAACGCTGCCTTACACAGCGGGCAACTTGAGGATAACGTTGCGTCTGCGGTGGCACTGTGACTGCAAGCGCTGCAATTTAGGGATCGTATACGCGCCGGCTCTGGTGAGCCGCAACGGGAGTATTTATCAGTCAATACACGCGTGGGTGTGCTGCGATTGCAGAAACTGCGGTCTCCGACTTCGGAGATTGCGTGCATTGGGATGTCCAGTGGTGGTCGACGCAAACGCGAGAGCAAATGAATTTGAACTGTCAATGTCACGATCCAAGAATGTCCCGGTGCCATATTTTTTCTTTCTTAAACGGTACCAAGTTGTCTCTACCGCATATCCAAGCGATGCACAAACTTGCAGCAGTAGAACAAACAACACGGGATCGACAGTCACGTCGTTGCTTAGTTAAAGACCGTATATTGCATCCAAGAAAGAGCGAAGTGGTGTCGACTGTGGTGCACGCAATATGCCTGGGCCTGCAAGCGTAACTACTCCTGCCGAGCTTGCAGTGCCCACAACGACGGCGTCTCGTTTCGACATACTCTCTCGCCTAAACAGTAGTACATGTCACGGCTGGGGGTCTTAGTATGATGTTACATAAGTAGAGTAAACACGTTGACCCAACCATTCGATCACTGGCGCCAAGCTAAGGTCCTGGATCAAAAGGTTCTGTTCTCTGCTGCAATGAAAAATACCGGATTTGCGTCTGTGTGTGTGTAGGGAGCGGATTGGGGGGGGGGGGGGGGGGCGGGGATGGAGGGGATACGAACGCATTGCTTATGTCCTCTGTCCCGTGAAAGCAGTATATTTTCCCGGTAAGTGAGACGTGGTGGTGTCAAGTCCCGCGGTCCGACCGAGAAAATTACGCGTGCCACAGCAGCGCGAAATGCAAGAAGCCAGTGAACACGATATATATGATCTCAGCATCACAGGCAGGCACATAAAAGGGGCGCTTCTTTCCTCAAATTGCCATGTCGGCTAGCTTTACTAGCTAACACGATAAACATGGGCTATATTAATCATTCAACCCAATCCGTGCAAGCTGACCAGCTACGGCTTGAAATGGAATGCCTCAATATCGTCGAGCATTAATTTTAAATTGAAATCACTGCCGCTCAAAATTTTTGCGTTGAGAATAAGAATGAGTACACGCAAAAATGAATAATTAATGTATTTACAACGTACAATAATGGTTGCATTGAACAAGAAAGCGCACATTTATTGTCTGTGTAGGAACGCGCTACAGATATTTGTTTATTTCTGTCCAAAACTGAAAGCATGCATCGCAATCAGATAACGCTGAACCATGATTGAGTATATGAATAGCTTAAATGGAGCACCTATCAAGAACACTCCAAATATTTGAACGCGCACGAGCTTAAGCTACAAATTCGGATATATGTAACCAGAACTCAAAAAGTTTAAATTTGTAACGGAGAGGTTCTTTTAATTTTTTTTGCAGCACCCACAAGCTATACACTGTCGTTCTCAATAATATAACAACAAACACAATGAAGTCGCATATTTAGTAAAGGCCACGTAGTTGTCTTCGCTGTAGAGAAGCCCGCCGTAAGGGAACCCTAAACACAAAACACTATAGTGACAATTTATATCGCGCGCATTTAGAACCACGTTAACATGTGCCACACGTTTAAAAGCACCCCCGCATCTTAAACACAAGACAGCGGCAAGTTGTTTAGTATAACTGCCTTGTACCTGAGGCGGAGTTCTCGGGTAATCCCTCTTGCGACCACTCTCGCGGGATTTCGCGAGATTACAGGCGCACACGCCGGCTGACACCTTTCTGGCACGCTGTCTCATCACAGTCGGCACAGTGCCTAACGAAAGTTGCTTGTAGACGTCAAACGCCTTCGTTGATAGCCTCAGAAAACCTCGCGAAAGTGTGAGCTCAGAGATGGCATCCTCGGACGATGGTGCGAGGATGCCACCTCTGAGCTCAGTTGACGCGGGCCGGCCTCTCCCAGAAGGTATCCTGAAAGCGCGCTTCTCCACTGATAAAGTCTTTATGCTAAGAAGCTTGCTTTACAAAGTACATTCATTTAGAGGACAATTACGTTGATTTTTCCGTGTTCACTGATCTTAAGTGAAACTTTCAGTGTATGCTCTCCTTGGCACTGTAAGAATATGTGCCAAACTAGTCGGCTGTAAGCCATTCAGTTTTCTCGAAAACGAATTTTAAATATTTTAGCTGATTCCTATGCCTTTGTATGCTGGCCACCCTGTGTTTTTGATGTCGTTACATGTATCGCTGCCCACCCGAATAGGCAGGCGGCCAGAAGTAAAACGGCGATCAATAAGTGCTCATATCTTCGCTGTCATGTTCAGAAAAGCTGGAGCAATTCGATTCATTGTCGCATGACGTCGCCACTTTCACTTTTTCTAGCACAAGCATCACATGTCTGAAGGAGCCCCGCCACGGTGGTCTAGTGGTTATGGCACTCGGCTGCAGATCCGAAGGTCGCGGGATCGAATCCGGGCCGCGGCGGCTGCATTTCGATGGAGGCGAAATGTTGAGGCCCGTGTGCTGTGCGATGTCAGTGCGATGTCAGTGCGCGTCGATGTCAGTGCGACCAGATGGTCGAAATTTCCCGACACCTCCACTACGGCGTCTCTCATAGTCAGAGCTAGTTTTGGGACGTTAAACCACACAAATCAATCAAATCAACATGTCTGAAGGCGGGAAGGCTCTGACGTCACCGCACACGCTGCATGAAGCGGCAATCCATTTCGGCTTCGGTTTGAATTCATCGATCATTTGCTCATATAAAATTATTGGTGAGTTCTTAAGCAAACTAAGCCACTCTGCCTGCTGCAGCACTGCCAATACCACTGGAAAACAGCGGTATCAGAAGATGGTGAAAAAACCACCGAAGTTATGAATTAAAGGCGTTCCTGTATTAAATCTATTCAAGTGCATTTGAGAAACAGTGCCGCATAAACACAATGTGTCAGTATGGCATAAGCGTCAGTCATTAATGGAATACGCAACAAGGCGTTAATGGCAATGTAGATAAATAAAATAGACCTTGTTATTTGGTACTGAAGGGAAAAAAAATGCAGGCTCCAAGAGAACGCACTATAAGCCATGGCGTGAAGCGCATGCCGCATACTGAAGGCCGAGGTTGACTGGTGGTATTATTGTGAAATATAGCAATGTGACTAATAAGCCAACATGGCTTGCATGCAGAAAATAGTACTACGCACGGCTATCGCCCGTGCACGCCCAATACTCATATTGATGTCACGTGGTGATAAATATTGAACAGGTAAAAGCGCACCGTGTGAGACTGCCACACTAAAAGGAGTCCGTAATAGATTATTAGAGCCTAAATGAATTTCACCTCTCAACGAGAGCTGTCCCCTCGAGGATCCGTTTTCTTGATCCCCATAAACGAATCTTAGACGCCACATGCAGTGTATGACATACAGGACGAATACAGTCAGTTGCTCCATGGGTCATAACAAAAATTAACTAAGCACTGTAGTATGGCTTTATCGTGAGCATGCTGCAGTGAAACATCCTCAACATATACTGACAACCCGGATGTTCGTGCGCACCACTGACAGTGTGTGCGCGCCCTTGCATTTTGAAGTCCTTAGCTAAAACGTCCTTCAAAATGCACTAACAAGTTCCTCGAAATTGAACCCAGCCTCTGACTGCCTTATTTCTTGGTTTACATTTACCTATCTTTTCGTTTTCGTATTCGCAACGCAGGCGCTTCTTTTTGGGCGTTGTGCTGAACGCCTCCCTGGTGGCCGTGGGCATTATCTCTATGGGCGTCCTGACAGCCACCTACAAGCTGCCACCGACCGTTCTCTTCGCGCAGGCTGATATCAAGTGAGTGCAGCAGCGTCGTGGATGATGTCGCCTACTCGTGAGACGCAGATTTCCAGAGAAATGCCACCCCGAGTTTCGCATGGGTTATGCTCAGGCGTATCTGTAGCAAGGCGCCTGAGGTGCATTAGAGCGTCAGAACGCGTCGTGACAAGAAATGAGAGCCAACCGCTTAGCGTTTTCCGTCTCCAACAACGTGTGACACCGGGTAGATTAACACTGCCCGGAAGCATAAGTTATACTGACGCGGGGCGAACACACAACAACGTTGCTTTGTTTTTTCTTGAAGTTCTGCGTACGTTTGTGTCAAACTTCTCGGGAGGACGATTGTAGTGAATACCGCTACTTGCTGCAACCACGGTAGATGCTTTGTTGTCAGAGGTTTGCGCCAGCCAAGAGGTGTGCTTAATTTAGGCCGTACAACATGCCCAGGCAGGAGTAACGTTGCATCTTCAGGCAAACAAAGGCAAACACACCACAGAAACGAATAAAATAAAGGAAGAGTGAGTTATGTTTTAGCTCAATGTTTGACGATGGTATTTAACGTCTGCCTGATCACTGATGCGCAAGAAGGATAAAAGTAACGCGCAAAATTTCTACATCATATTCACAGTTTTCTTCCGAGGTAAGCACACCTCACAATGATTAATCACCGACGGGCAGCAGTCAGTCAGGATCCGCAACGTAATAAGGAAGTCTGCCATTTGGTGAAGTAGGGATTGCAGGTGCGGGGCAAAGGCGAAGAGGAGCGTGCGCGTATTCTCTACCAAATATTTTGTAAGCTTGCAAATTGAATAACGCGGGCAAGTATGTAGACTGTTCTTGGGCCGGTTGAAAAGCGCGCCACGCAATTCACAGAACATCGGACATACTCGAAAGACGTAACGAAGCTGAGCGCCGCATGGGCCCTGGCGTTCAGTCGCCTCGCGCTAATTTCGTTTTCCGCTTAACAAAAACCGCTGAAATGCCAACAATCCCTACGTTAAGCGAGTTCTTTTTGAAAGTAAGACGTCGACAAATAGTAAATCATGAAGTTATTGGAATATACTATAACAGCATTGGAAACCGCATCAGCTCAGTAAGTTTGGTGAGTTCATTCCTGGTGTGGAAATACTATCTTATTCTTAGTTTTTGCGAATTTACTGTAGCCGAGAGAGTGCACTCTTACGCTTTATTCCTTTTCGAACCTTTCCATAATTGTATTTATTATTTAAATAATTAACCAATAAATAGGTAACACATTTTTGTACATCTGTCGCTCAGGAGACGTCATCTTCCACCATTTCCCTTAAGGTGACCATCCTCCACGAGGCTCACAGCTACAACGCTTCGCGTTTACGCGTAGAAGGGTGTTGCATATTTTCCACTTTTTTTCTCCCTCCACCTACAGCTCGCGGCTTATGATGGAAGACATCATGTACCAGAAGCCCTGGGCTCACCTAGGCCCATTCTGCATTGGCATTGGTCTAGCCTGCATCGTCACGCGGAAGCCCGTTGTCACACTCAACCCGGTAAGACACTTGTTTCTCTAATGTCCAGCACGACCCAGGGTATATAATGATTGACTCGCCTTCAAACTGCACCCCGTATCTTTCGAGATAACCTGTGTGTTCTCAATCGCCAGTTAGCATAGGTACATGGTTAATTCAAAATCCTGCTTTTGTGGCTCAAGCCAACGGCTGCGAATATTGTCGTGGCTCATGTACTACCTTTACTTTCGCACCCTTCGCTGCTCCACATCTTTTTTCTCCATAGAGCTCAAGCGCGAAGGGGTGGCACCTTATGGTAAAATGGAAGTGCTTCATTGTTCATGTGTCGCGTTCTATGCCTAACACACGCACATGCAATTGTCTGACCATGCCTGTTATGTTCACTCTCTTTAGGTGATTTGCTCCTGAGTAACCAAGGAGACTCCCTGGAATACCTTCGCTATTTTAAATCATATCGTAGTGTCCGCTATATCACTGCTTTTGCGATGAAGTGTTGCCCGCATGTTCACGCCGACGTCTACATGCGAACGAGAAGATATGGCTGACCGGTTTGTAAGTATCAGAACCAGCACATTAAGACGCCGCAGCGATGTGTCCACATACTTTGCGTGTGCGTGTGTGCCTAAGTAAGCCTGCCTCTTCAGCGCCTCACTCCTTTTGGCCTCGTCACAGGGCAAGTTATGCACCGGAAGTGACATCGTTTAGCTTGAAGCTGAAAGAGAGAGAGAGAGAGAGAAAGTCAAGCGTAGTTCTAAGTCCTGATATATTCCCGCTATCGTGGGCCCAGAGGTGTTCGCAGAAATTGTCAGGAAAAAGTGCGTCTTGCAGGAAATTGCAAGTCCTCCTTTCCTTACTAGAAAAACAATGAACTGCACGTAAGGGAAACTGAATATACCAAATTTTTATTCAGGAGTGTGCTGCAGCGCTTTCGTCTTTTCTACCTGACAAAAAAAAAAAGGACTTTCATATTTCCATCAATATACCCTGACCCTAGCCGCAGTTATGCACACTGGGGCAGGACAGCAGCTGGACCAGGTTACCCATAATTTAAATAAAGCGCCTGGATATTGTACGTACGAAAGGTATATTCATATGCAGTTCGCGGTAGTGAAACACCTACGAAGCGCTCTGGAGTGTTGCAGCAGTGCGTCTCACTTTTGTTACGCGGATGTAACGGTCTTTTGAGGTATCGCCGTGGTCGTCAAGTTCCCATTAAACAGCTGGAGCCGCAACCCCATTGCCGTCGCAGATCCTGCGAGCGTTGGGTTGGGTCTGCTCTTTCCTCTGTGCCGTGGCGGTGGTGTTCGGTGCGTACCGATGGAACTGCGGAGACGGCGTGGACACAGCGCAGGCCGCGCTCTACGCGGCCGTTCACCGCTCCGTGTGGGCCTTCGCCGTGGCGTGGGTCGCCTTCGCCTGCGTCACCGGAAAAGCATGTGAGTCCTCCTCGCTCATAGCACCTCTTTTCTCTCACAGCACGCTGCACTATACAAATAGCAGCGCCAGTAGTTAAGCGCACTGAGATTACTGCGAAACTCACTAGCGAGAAATTTTTCGCACCGGTGTCTACGGCTATTATGAATTGTGCTCCGTTGTTCTTCTTCATTTTCATTATTTTTATGGCAACAGAAAGTCCCCAAGAATGGGAAGCATGAGTATGGCAGAGGAGAGTTCATTACCTAACCTTCAGCTTCAGCGGTGCTGTGCCCTTGAAAGTGCCAATTTTCGGAGTTATCACTTCATAAGCGCAGCAGTTTGCAAAGATTATTTATGTGTGCACGAACATATTGTCTGCGTCCTTTAACAAAAAATATACATGTGTGCTGACTCACATAAAAATAAAGCTCAATAAATGACGCATCGCGAACATTCGAAGTCGTTTGCGAATATTATAAAAATTCAAGCACTATGTACACATCATTCTCACAACATAAGCAGATGAATCAAAGTGCCATAGGTCTGTCTAGAAATTTAGTGGGAAACTACATGCTTAAACTCCGACCGCACGTGCGCTGACATACTAAAGCGACTTTAGCAGGGTCCTGTGGCAACTAAACAAGGGGATAATTTATGCAGCGTTAGGCCCAGACACCAAATCTTCGTGCAGGTCATAGTTGTGGTACGAGAGGTTGCTTGCGACTAAGCCACATCAATTGTTCAGCGATCCGTGCAGTCGTGCGAATCCAGCTTTAAGAGATAGCCACGTGCATGTACTTATGCGCCGGTCCGCATTATTATATAATAATGGCCTCGGTTCGACGTGTCAAAACCACAATGCTACTACGAGGCACGCCGTAGCTGGGGGCACAAGCTTGATTTAGACAACCCTGGGTTTTAAAATGTGTGCCTATCTCTAAGCACACGGGTGTTCTCGCATTCCTCCCTCATTGAAATGCCGCCGCCGTGGCCGAGGTTCGAACCCATGTCCTCTAGCTTAGCAGTATAGCGTGGCGCGGATTTCGAACTTGTCGCCTGTAAGGTGAATTAAGCGCGCAGACTAGGAACAGTTCGAGGTCGCGCCTCCTGCAAGTTCACAAGATGTAGCTTATCCATAAGCTTTCGCGCGTTTCTATGAAATGCAGAGCTGCTGGAGTGTGGTACTACAGAGGCTGATGGTGACGGCGATGATGGTGGTGATGCTGATGATCACTGTACTTATATCTTCGAAGTGACAAATAGTGACACAGCCTGTTTACTATTTGTACGATTCATTACATCTATTGCACCTATTTCAGTAGCAATGTCAATACCACGATAGGGAATATCGGTGGCGTTTTGTGAGGAGTTCTGAGACTGCAATGAGAGAGAACGCAGTTAGCTGGAACGTTTGTCGTGCAAGTTTCCTTGTCAAGGTAAAATTGTTGAGCGAATACACGTTAATATACTCTAGCTATCGCAGGTTTACAGCGGTAGACACGTGGAATATATCACGTCACTGGATTATCCATTCAGTGCGCGCTCCGGTCGCCTCCACTGTATATATATATATAGTACCCCAGTGTTACACAAAGCGGTAATCCACTCGCGCTCAATGTAGTACATAACCCTTCATCTAGAGCGGTGCAACACCGAAGCTGAATGGTTCCTGAAAATGTGTGGAAGCGCTGGCCTGCTCAATGGTAACTGATGCCAAACACAGTTTTTTTTTTTTCCTTACGAGGTCCGATGAGACTACAGCTGCGAATAGCGCCCGCGGAAAACGAGCCACACCATCCGTGCATAGTGGTGGCAATCTCAGAGCCAACGATAAGAACTCCGCGTGCATAATCCAACTTCAGTATCGCTTTATGAAGACGCTTGAAAATGAACAGTCGGAAAGTGGACTATTTTAGGCATTCGAACAGATCGACAAGGCAGGTAATGTTTGAATTTATTGGTTGTACTTAATGGCATGTGCATATTATTTATTCATATTTTGCTGTAGAACTAAAAAAAATATACGATAGTCAGGGAGTATAATCTCAAGCTCTGTCTCTCCAAAACAGCAAAAGAGAACCGGCGAGTTTTTCCGTGAAATTTAGGCAAATGGTTGTCACTACATTTTTCACGTCACAGAAGAAAAATTTTGCCCATGTAGATTATATTGCTATTTTTATATTGATCCGCACGAGAGAAAGATACATGAAAATCATACATACATTCTCTAAACTCAAAGGCCTCTGTGCAGTATTGTTCATGCTAAATGTGCGAAAGCATTATACACAAAGCTCCTATGATTGGCTTTCAGCCGCTGCGAAGCCTTCTGTACAAAGTACTTGCTTTGTAGTGGATTTGAACATTCAAGCAGATTGGCAGAGTAATAAACTCACCCCATCCTGAATTGTGACTGAAGAAGTGTGCGAGTATATCAGAATAATTGCTAGAGATTTAGCCACGAAAATTACGCTACGATTATGAGGTAACTTTTAGTGGGGGGCTCCGGAAATTTACGACCTTTGGTTCTCGCACAAGCACTGATAAAGCACAGTGCAGCACAGTGCAGGTTTTCTCCTCCAGCATTTTCGCTTCCATCGAATATGCGATGGAGGAGAAACATGGAGTGCGAGATTATGGCGCTCATCCGATGTTCTTGTTGTTCATACGTTTTGTTGTAATGTTTAAAGTTCCCCTTAAAGTTTATTTTTCTATTGGTAAAGTAGAATTAAAAATTATTTCGTGAATCACGTAGGACGGTCTGACTTGCTCGGATGAATTACTCGATAAGGCGAACATTACTGAAGTCTCGCACTCTTGATGTGTTAAATCAACATATTCCCTAAATAATTGCTTAGTCTTGCGCATGGTCGCAGCGCATTTGCTAAATGGAACCTCGTAGTAAGGCAGTTATAACTTAAATTCTAAACGCATCAGTAGTCCAGATATGTCCCGTATTGTCTATATTACAAAATAGATTGGCGTTCCAATACTTCCATCTAGAATCTTGTGAGATCTCATCCAAAACGCTTCTGCACGTTGTAGAGTATTATTGAAAACAAATTTTCGGACATCAGTGTTAGTTTAAGCTTCTCAACAGATGAGCCGTCCGTACAGCTTGGCTTGAATTTGGCAAATGCGATGTGTCATATCAGTGCAAAAATCCTATTAATGAGAGAAGACTAGATAATTAACAAGATATTACCTATATATCTAGACACTGTGATTTATAAATCAAAAGAGTGCAGGTTTTAATAGCAAATTTCATTTTGTTTTGCACAAGAAAGCATGCAAAAAGAAGGATGTGTGGGACATATTGTCCACTTCTCTATGAAGACTTCCTACGTGCTGAAGCTTCATTGTTACCTATTTTCCATATCAAGCGCTGATCAACTTAAAATGAGAAAAAAACAAATTGCTTCAAGATATCAGGATTTACGATTTACCAGTCCCCCAATGAGAGAATAATTAAAATTGACGGGTAGGTCAAATTCAACACGGACATCATGCTGTATGTGACATAATATATTGTATATCTAAAAGGATGCACACACAATTAGTTGAGGTTCAATAGACACATGCTCTGTTTAAAGAAGTCAGTGCCCCCCACGCATGCCATGAGGGCAATTCGCTGTCAGCCAAACTTTCTTTTGATGCTTTTGGGAATGCTAACTCGTCCCTATTTCAGTCAAGATGTCAAGTGCGTGGATATTCCATCCACCTCCTTTTTGGTCCCAAAACGACCGCGTCTCGTACCAACCAGCAGCCACTATGACTTGCCGTGGCAGCGGCATATTGCATCTTCGACAAATCTCCAACGGAATGCTCCGCGGCGCCCAGGCACGACGTTGATTGAACGAAACAGTGCACCAAGGCGCCACGATGCGCACCAGTGCACACCGGTGCACATCGGTGCGATTTGTCGAAGGCGCTATTAGATGTTGCGCTGGCAAGTTCGAGGACGCGGATTCCCGATCCCGGCGGCCTCGTTTAATGTCGGTGTGATATATGAACACCCGTGCACTTAGGTTCACGCACGTTAAAAAACCACAAGCGGTCAGAATTAATCATTAGCCTTCCTTTACGGCGGTCCTCATAATCCTGGTTTTGGCTCGAAGTAGTACAGCATTCAATTTCAGCCGACCCCTTCACTGATTCGTATCCGCTTCTTCGTAAAAAAAAAAAAAAGCTTGTGGTGTGTATTTTCCCTCAGTCCTATGTTGCGTTTTGCGCTCCAAGTTTAAGTCAGTTTGTGGGTCTCTCGCTCTGGCTGTCTAAGCCAGCATCTACCCAGTGACATACACCTTCTAGATTATTGGCCGAGTGTGGGCGCGTGCTCTTTTGCACAAGCCCAGTATGACATACCAGAGCTCCAAGCTGTCTCGTTAACTAGACAGAAACCGCCAGCATCCATGGAATGTAGGAAAAAAAAACAACAGGGAATTGTCCTTTTCAATCCGTTCTTTCTCTGCGAGCTAACCTTGAAGAGGGCCAACTGGCACCACTTCACGTATTGGAGCCATGACGTGCAAGATTTGACCCAAACTGATTGTGTTTAATGAGAAACAGCAATCATGTCTAGTTTCGCGTATTACTTAGTATGCCTTCACTGATAAGAGATGGCCGTTAAAGAAGAAGTACAGTCCACTGGAGGCACTGCGACTAACGGACGGCAGAAATGTGTATCTTTTCATCTCAAGAACGCAGCAGGAACTCCCGTCTCAAGCACCCGTAGGTACACTGAGATTTCTCAATGTCGCTCCAGAACCGCAAGCGAAATTTAAAACCGAGCCATTAGATCTCGACATACGATCGCGAAACATGAAGCAAAAAATGAGTGCCCACCCAAAATTGCTTCAATTGGCTTTCCATTTTGAAAATAGCTGTTGCTTGGGCCGTCGAACGAAAACAAATCAAAACAAAAAAAGCCAGTGGAAATTCCCCGGGTACCAAGCAATAACTGGAGAACCGAGGGTGGGCAGTTGCCACAAAGTTGTTTCCTCAGCCGCAAAAAAGAAAGCAAGAAATGCTGTTTCTGTCCCTTATTGCTTTCATTACCTCCTTGTCTTCTTGTTCGCTTTTTTCTTTCGGGCGGGTGGAAGGGATCCTGGGGACAATATATGTTTGCTCTCACCTAATAAAGAAGCCTGATGCCGAGCCCTTGCAAAATTCCAGCTACGTGGCGAGTTGCGCTATGTTGATAATTTTCCTGGGAATTTCCAATCAATTGAGTTCATCTGATCTAAAGTGCACGGCTAAGCGCATGCGCTAATATTGATATTTCGACGTATAAAATCCCGCGGAGAGCATCGGTTGACGCCATTGTGAGACGCAGAATAGCAGCCAGAACTACAGACATTTTGTGGTCGATAAACCACGAATTACGTAGGAATGTAATGCGCAGCTATCTGACGTAACTGGTCGTGACATGTTGTTGGGATAGTTGGTTCATAATTTCAGTTTAACAGCGACAGAGGACTGCAAATGTAAAACTCAATTAAGGAAAAAACAGGCAACTCACAAGATTATATAAAAGGAAGATCAATGAAGGGTTCTACCTTTGATTTGTTTTTTTGCTTTAAATCAGGAATATGATGGACGTAGACGCAATTTTGGAAAAAGGTCCGAGTAGAGAATTATTTAATTTGACGTCAAGAACGAAGAAAATACATGGTAAGTATATACAGAAGGAGGTCCCGTAGTTACAAACTGAAATGGGACCTCCTGTGCGTGATAACATGGTGAATAATACAATTAAAATGGCAATATGTGGACTTAATAATTGTGATAGATAATACGATACAAGCGAGAAACTAACCTGAAAACAGCGTTATCAAAAAGCATGGAGGTTTATTCTTCGACATTTTCTTTTATTGATTTTTTATTCTTTATTTTTATTTTACAGTACGAGCACTCAAGAGGTTTAGTACAGCGACGTACGTCACCATGCTCATCAATTCACGATCATCAATGCACGATCAATGCAAGCGACGATTTATGGACGCACGTTTCACATGTAATGAAATGCGTTAGCTTTGCCAGCGCATAGAAGACTGATAGCTGTCATAACGCAGGCAAAGGCAAGGTAAAGAAACGAGCAGGCAATATTAAAACTTATCCGCCTCATCACGCTGACTCCTCTTATTTTAATAACACCGGTGTTGCGCAATCTTGTGCGAGAAATAAACGACGAACGTGCCAACGGCACCAAGTATATTTTGCCGCCTTTCAAAGGCTCAATATTTCTCACTAGCCTGCATTTCGGGGCAGGGTCGTTCGAGTCATAAATCAATTCTCTCTCTCTTCCGCCTCCCTCCCCCACCCCCTAGAAAAAAAAAGAGTACAGAGAGAAAGGCTCCTTTCTCTTCCTAGTCTAAACTTTATACTTACATCCATACCCCTCGTCCGTATTCATCAGTCATCAAGAATACTGCCATACAGTTCTCTCATTTTTTTTATTTTTTTTTCCGATACTAAAGCTCGCCGTCGACATTAAATCCGCTGGCCTTGGGATCAAGAAGACTTCGGCGCGTCAGGATTCTTGTCATTAGCCAGGCGAGGAAAGAGGAGCGGACACTCGGGTTATGTCAACGTAAGGATTACCCTGTCACCGAGAGCGCACGAAGGGCCATTCATTTATTAATCTCCGGATTAATGTGCACCGCGCCTCGCACTGGATCATGTCGAAAGCAAACGTGCCAAGTTTTCTTTTTCTTCTTTTATTAAGGCGCACGCGTTCTTTCTTGAAGTCTAAAAACTTCCACGCGCCCCTGGTGTAAGATAGCCACTTAAGCGGACGCAATCTACAGTGCATTCGCGATGAAGCAGCACTAGCATAAGCTCGTCGATTGAATCGTCAACTGCGCATGCTGCTCGCACCATCTCGTTAATGGTTATTTATTTCTTTTCTTTCTAAGGCGAAATTCCTATACGTGTTAATGGAAGGTGCCCTTGAACGACCTCGGCACGGACAAGATCGGTAAAAAACGTAGGGAAAAAAATATCGCGTGGCCCAAAGAAGTCGAGAAGCGAACGAAAGCACGCCATCATCCGTGTATACAAGATGAGTAATGATTACCGAGATGTATTGATGATTGACAGTAATGATTATGATGAATTAAAACTGACAAATGATATGGTAAAACTGATAATTAATATAACGCGACAATTAAAATGACAGTAAAGATTTACCACAGAAATGATTCGTAGTGATCCACGATGGGCAACAATATATTATGGGACTCGAACCCACAACCTTTCACAACTCGAACCCAAGACCTACTTTGAATTAAGGTGGATTACACTGTATTCACGTGCATTAAAGCGGATGAAGTTGTATGTAGAGGGATTTAGATTGAGCTAGTCGCAGGGCGGAGTTCTGGTGCACATGGCACTCAGCTGCTGATCGTCGCGGGGCTGTATCCAGGCCGCGGCGGCTGCATTTCGATGGAGGCGAAATGTCGAAGCCCGTGTACTGTGCGATGTCAGTGCACGTTAAAGAACTGTAAGGCGGGAAAAATTTCTGGAGCCCTCCACTACGTCGTCTCGCATAATCATATCTCCGGTTTTGGGACGTAAAACCCCCGAGATCAAATCAGTCATGGATTTAGTCGCTTTACGGAGTGGACTAAGGCGTGCGAGATGCGTCATAAGTATTTCATTTTTGTGTCTCTAGGAAATAGCTAAGCACACCTGAGAGTTTTTTTTTTATTTTCAATTCGCAACCTTATTGAACTTCTTGTACTCACACTTCAAAGCAAGAGCATAGCCTGCTCCTTTTCAGCTGCTGGACTCGGGCTGTTTGTCTAAGTAAAATGGTGCATTTCGCGCGAGCCAAATGCAAGCTCCTGAAAATAACGAAGCAAGGTAACCCTAAAGCATGTAGACATATTCGTAACCGCGTGTAACTAACGACCTAAATATACATATGGCCTGCTACGATAAATGTTACTGGAGATAAAAGCAGATATTTGAATAAAAAACGAGGTGTACATGAAGGTACACAAAGTTTTCCTCAGAAATTTCGATTGCAGAAAGCGCACCAGCAGTTCTGACATGTGGCAGTAAAAAAGGTCCCGCCACTCTTGTCACCTCGTTACTATTGGGCGTAAATCATCAGAGACGTTTGAATTTGCGTTCTATCGACACGGCGACATATGCTAGTGGTGCATGAAACCCAAGACCAAGAGGTTCGAATCGCTTGAGTCACTACCACCCGTAGAACAACCTTTTAATATCCTGGCAATAGGCACCGTAGGTGGTTTCCCAGGTTACGGCTCCACGAAAAAAAGTATCCACTTGGTAGTACATCACTCTGCACGTTCTGTGTGGGCCTTTGCGTATAAAAGTAAACATGAGACGCGTATATTTCTTACCACACCGCCGTGTTCACTGCAGGAAAGCCAAAGAAACTCCTCTCTGATCGTGGACCAGCTTTCACGCCAGCCAAGGTCAAGCACTTCCTAAAACGCAACGATATCCATCAATTATTTACACCGTCACAACGCGCTCAACGCAACGTGCGCAACGAACGAGCGAACGAATGAGACAAATGTAAGCCGTTTCAGGCGCAAAATGAAGGAACAACCGCGGACGTTATGGGTCAAAAAACTTTTGGATGCTGTTCAAAAGCACAAAAGAACCCCACATCAAGCAATCAGATGTGCACCATCATATCTCACGTGTGGTGTACCTGCGTACGCAGGCTTGTTAGATACCACCTGTGACGCTTTTGGTGCTCCATGAACGAGTACCATGGAGTACGCAGGCGTACATTTAAAATATGCATTTTAAAGGGATATTCGGCAGACACCGAATTTCCACACTGACACTGCATCGATGGAAGTACGCGCATCCACGACTGTGAAATGATCAACAAGAAATTCATTTGTGAACCGGCTACTAGAACGGTTCACTTGCGGCTTAAATAGCAGAGCGCAAAGTCAACGAAGAGCGAGCGGACGACGAGCGTGGCGTCGATTGCTTTTCACTTTTCGGGTCTAGTTTCTGCAGCGCTGAATGCCGCCAACTTTAGGAATATTTCTTTAGAATCTTGATCATCTTTAGAGGAAGAGGGAAAACTAGTCCTAATCTGGGGAAAACTTCACTTTCAGATCATCAAGAAACACGACGACGAGAAAACCACTGTGCCGATGTAACTACAGAAGTCGCAGCGTGTTTTTATTGTAGTCTGGGAAAATTGCTTTCGCATGCGACTTATCGTTTAGTTATAATTGTACTGCCGCCGAGGGCACACTTTTCCATTAACGATAAAGTGTGGATGACTTGCGGCAATCAAGGAAGCACTGCGCTGTCGATCAGGTGCAGTGCACACAAAACCTAAGTATAGGCCTGATCCTCTGAGAAATGAATTACAAGGTGGACATTAGCGGACGCGAATGGGCCGAGCTGTTGTGACTGCTAGATGGTAATGGCAGGTGCTTTCTTGTGTAGAACCCACCGCCTTGCGCCCTTTCCTCACGAGAGGAACTACAAGGTCACGTAGTCGCGCGACTCGGCGATCGAGTTCCTCTGATTGTCTACCATCTGTTATTGTGCCTTCGCTTTTCCTGCAGTAGCCGCGAAACGTATCACTTTTCGTTGCTTAGTATCTGCTGGCATTGTAAATAATTAAAAAAGGGCATAGTATGATTAACATCCTAAGTGTTTTAACAGTCTTAGCATTCGTCCATATGTTTTGTACGGATATGTGTCCAATTCTCGATAAAGAAATCTCGATAATGTCTTCGTTGGGAAAACGTGCATTAAGCTAAGCTTTCACGCCTGCGTGCCCTATATGTTCAGTTCATGTGCGAATAAGCGTTGCAAGCATTGCAACTTCCACGACATCTTTAGAGCTTCCGCGCAGTAACTTCAATAAATCTTTTGGAATGAATACGCAGAGAAGTCTTAGAACTAAAAGTTAGCATAGCGTAAACACATAATCTGACAGAAAACAATAAATATTTGCAGTAGTAGAAAGTTTAGGGCAATCTGGAGAACGTTTCATTCTACCTAAAAGAAAATTGGCTTCGGATGATGGCGGCACTGCTTGCGCTGTCGGCCACAACAAAATGAGTCATTCACCACATGAGCAGAGCATTCTGGAGCAATATAAATTCTGAACGTAGTGTTCTTTTTTATGCATAGGAAAAATACGTACTAACTGTTGCTACCTCGCTTGGTGAGGCGCTCTTTATTCTCCCAAAATATTTCTTACTTTTCAATAACGCACACTTTTCACATTTCAGTTAACGACTTTGCTTTTGAGGAGTGAAAGGGCGAAAACGTGAGATGTGCAGTCGTTTTGAAGAGTTTGTCTGTCTCTTCTTCTTTCCAAGCCTTTACTAAAGCCGGAAGATGATTGAAACTTCGGTATGGCAACATATAAAGTCCCGAAAGATGAGAAAACAAAAACGAGATAAAAATTCGTCGTATTCTTCAATTTTGTCGACATCCGTTTACGTTTTATGCCAGAAAATTTGTTTAGCAAGTTAATGTTTTTCAGAGCTATGTGCTCCGTAGCATGATGGCGCGCTAAAGTAAAACAAAAGAGTAACGAGAATGTTTTCACATGAGCTCGGGGTAACAAAACAATACGGGAAATCAAAAATCTTATGTTGGAATTATTCACTACGCGCGCACGATTTCACGCGCATAATTAGAGACTATACTAAAGAACAAAGGAAAGAAAAAACACTGCGTTTACTATACAGTGGTAGACTGCACATTATTCTTTCATAAAGAGGGCTGGAATACGGCAAACCTATAATCAAGAGAGCTTAACAGCTTAAACTTTCCAGAAGCGGGTGAGCTCATTAACGTTGAACAAATTGCGGCACTTTCTGCTAATGAATTAAAAGGACCAACAAGGGTGATCAGCAAACTTTTTCGGAGCGGGGATTTCGGGTATTAGCGTGAACCGAGCAGGATCAGCGCTCACAACAGCGATATTGCGACATCTACTAAGTTGACGCGGTCGCGAGCGAGCGAGCTTGCCGTGATTTTGGTTCTGAGAGGACGCGATACCGGGCGCCTCCTTAATATTAAGGACACGGGATATGCATACTTTGGATGCTTCTATAGCTTATATTCAGCTACTTCACTTGTGCGGGAAGGCTTTATTGAGGTCGTTGTCGGTACCTTGATAAGCTTACCTTAAAACAACGCGAGCAAGACTTACCTTAAAGCATGGCCAAGCCAGGCAAACCACACCTCTTCTGTGAACAAAAACAATGGATTTGGGGTTGTTGGATCATGTGACACCTGCAAGCGCAGCTGATTTTTCATTTATATAGTCATTTTATTGTTGTATTTTCAGTCATTTGTATGTGTTTCTTTATGTCAGACTGTACAGGGGAGCCGAGGTCTTCGTCAGGCATTCCAGCCTTTAGCCCCGGCTTCCTTCTTTTGTACGAAGGGAAAATAAAGTTCAAAGTTCAAAGAAGAGAGAATAAGAAGAGCTGAAAATTCGTGTCCCTGAATGACTACTTGTTCGTGGCTCTAAATCGCGAGAATACAATTTCTCCTTGTTCTCATTCTGTATATTCTTTTAACTGATTTCATGAATAATTTAAACATAAAAAGTTAGTGCGTCTGGAGGAGACAAGGCAGATTTCGAAAACGTCCTCGTAAAGCCGACTACTGAGGTCTTAGAAATTGTGGCCGCGACAGTAGTGAGTGTTGTGATGCCAACATCTCGTCCTAATCTGATTGATTTTTTGGGTTTGACGTCCCAAGTACACTGTATGGTTATGAGAAACACCGCAGTGGAAGGCTCTGGAAATTTCGACCTAATGAGGTTCTTTAACCTGCACTAACATCGCACAGTGCACAGGCAAACGACGTGGCCTTCGTGGCCAGGATTCGATACCGCGACCTTCGGATCAGCATCCCAGTGCCATAGCCACTATAGACCACCGCAGCGGGGCACCCTCATCTGACCTGTTTATTTTTTGAATCTCATTATACACTGGGACGCACACGACCCCTTCCCCTTCCCCCAAGCTTGAGGGCTTGAAATTAAGAAAAAAAAAGCTTTGTTAACATTTAATGCAGCTCCATCTTTACTTGTGAGTCGTTTCCTAGCCAGCGGAGAAGGACATAAAAAAAAAGAAAAAAAAGGAAACACTGCCTTCATGTTGGCTGTGTATAACGCAATTAATATTCGTTTTTATCCGCACTTTCGCGATAAACACGTCCATGTTTGCAGAATACTCGACTCAATAAACAAACTAGCTTATTCCTGCTCAATGCCATGATTGATGTCGTCACGTTCTACTTCTTTCTTATCATACACAAAGTTCACGACAGGCTGTGTGGGGTAGCTAGTTCACGACAGCGTGTCGGGTCGCTAGGAAAACTGAGAAAACACATCAACAAATGAAATTAGATTAAGAGTGCTCTGCTGGTACACCATCTGCGTTTCTCTTTTATATAGCTTACAGCTAGATTAGGTTTGTGTGGCCGCTGTGTCTCTCCTCGATGCTTCATGTTTTTTCCTTGAGTAGCTACGTTTTGTTCTATGACGAGCTAGTGCTTCCTAGAGAGGTCATTGCTGGCGCACAGGATGCTACCTATCTCTCTGTTACATTATAGAAAACGTGCAAACAGGTTTCGCCACAGACGTATCTCTCTATACACCGTACATTTCTTACCATTCTGGTGTCGGCTAAGCGCTAGCGTGTCAGTTAACGAGAGCGAAAGTGTAATAAGAGCCTGCTTTTGAGTGCTAACAATCCCTTCAAGAGAATGCTGTTATAAAGCGTTTGATCGAAGAATAAAATTATAACTCAGGCAATTGTGATAAATAAGGCAAGAATGCGTGTATAAATGTTCAGCGAACGTCCCATACTTGTTCACGTCAGTCTACGTAAATGCATACTCGTGAGTGCCCATCTGTCTGTGGGCGAGTGTGCGCAGAAGCATTTGTATGCTGGAGCTTGACGCAGGGTTGGTGGGCGACTTCCTGTCCTGGCCGGCGTTCGGGCCCCTGAGTCGCATGGCGCCGCTGGTGTTCTTGCTGCACCCCCTCGTGCAGAACATCTTCACAGCCTACGTCCGAGAGAGGGTGCAGGCCGACCAGCTAATGGCTGTAAGTATATGAGAATTCAAGCACTACAATGCGCATATGCCTGCATCCGGGGAGAGGGCGGGGGAAGGGGGCGCCCTCTTCCCACTTAATCAGACGAGGGGGATACAAAATTTTTCCGCACTTTCACATCGTACGGCGTTTTAATGACATCAGTGGCAGGCGGTTGTGAGGAGGAGAGGGCGCTAGCAGTTGGCCTCCGCACCATAGCACCCCCCCCCCCCCCTTTATTTTAATGGTGAATCATGGTCATGCCCATAACGATGCGATTGGGTTTTGCGAACATTTGTCGCAGGCAGCATATAGGGACCGGTCGCGAAATCGATGAACATATTCCTTCGTGAGTGTCTTTTTCGTTTCACCTTAAATCAGTGTTTATTTCCGGCGTCATATCCTTAGGGTAAAACATGCTAAAGACATCTTGCGAGCACCTACGGATGTCTATAGTCAGCCGCATGCACTGTCTACATGGACGACACGCAAAAGCAAATTGCTAAGATATACGACGTAAAAACATCCATTGAAACAATCGAAGAAAGTAGTTGCAAGGGAAGTAGTAGTAGTAGTAGTAGTAGTAGTAGTAGTATTAGTATTAGTAGTAGTAGTAGTAGTAGTAGTAGTAGTAGTAGTAGTAGTTCCGGCAGTAGCGTACTTGACCTATTGGTCTCTGAACGTATTCTGATTATACGGGCCAATGATCGTTCCATCTCGTGCAGCTATTCCTGTTCTGCGGCCTGTTCGTGCTCGGCTACCTGGGTGCGGTGATCTGCAGTGTACTGGCGGACGCACCGCTGCACTCCCTGGAGCAGTTGATGTGCGAGCGTCTGGGACTGAACGGCGCAGGCCGCGAAGGCTGCCCGCGCCGCTTTCTCGAGGTGGCCAAGCCCGTGCTCAAGGCGTTGCCGCTTCCCAGTTGCACCAAGATCACCATACTGGGCGAGAAGGCCCAGCCGGCGGCGCCAGCTAGCACCGACGCGAACCGGCTGCCGCCCGAATGTCGCCTCTAGAGAGCAAAGGACTCAGCTCGGAACGAAGCACGGGTAGCGGCGGCGTGCATCGCCACGTCCGCCGCGCTGGTGCCTCTGCGCTTTCCAAGAGATCTACGCGTTCGTGTGCTGCGCTATCGAAGGTGACCGCGGGCGTCCCGCGAACAGAGGCGGGTACCGAAAGAGAGCTAGTGACGTCTGTCCCCTTCCCCACTTTTGTTTTCTTCTTCGCGCTCATACCGCGGCTGGAGGAGGCTTCAAAGTTCGCGCGTTTCATTCGCTCCCGCGTCACCAGCCATTTTGTTCATGGCCAGCACGGCACGCTTTCATAATGCCCTTGATTGGTCAAGTTCGACGACTGCTGTCTAAGGGCCTTCTCTTCATTTGTCGTTCCATAAGCAGCGAGCCCGCCCACATGGTAGGTTGCTGTAGTTAGGCATGGTTCTGCTTTGTGCACTTGGCTGCTGCGACATCATTTATGTATCCGCATCGTGGGTTCAGGAACGCCTCTGCGACTACGAGGACGCGCTGTCTCAGTTGGCACTACGAAACACGCGAAGTAAGATTCAATGCCTCATTTGTAACGATCGAACACGGTGTAGCTGTTGGATGCCTCTTCATCGTGAACATATAAAGTGCCTTGGGTAGCCACTGCAGCGAACTATTTCGCTACAGTTTTCCTCGCCAATATGGTTGCGCGGACATTCACAAATCTTGTAGCACTATGCATACAGTGATTACTGCCGGCGTAACTGAGCGACCCTAATAATGTCCATGGTGGCCATACGCTCTGGGAGTGCGAGTATTTTCCAAAAGCCTTGACTGCAACGGCTCGTATCACAAAGCGTAAGTGCAGAGTCGTTTACTGGTGGCCTCCACATCTTGAACATGTAGGAGCTTTGTGCCATGTATTGAGTTACCGACACAAGTGCGCAAAACACTGTGTGGCGGTTAAACAATGGTGGAAAAGAACATGCGCTTTGAAGCAGAGCTGCCGAGCGTGAGAGCTGCTTCTTTTGGTTTCCGGCGTAAATAAAATTCACTTTGTATTGCTCAAACTTCAGCATTTATAAACCTTTCACGCTAGGGACGCTAGCCTACTGTGCAAACTTGAATGCCATAGGGAGCTTGAAGTCGTGAAGTCACATTTGTCCGCACACATTCTTAGAGCGTTGTGCGTTGCTCCTCGATGACGGCAGTTATCTTCATTGTGCCACACTTATCAAGGTACGGTATTTCAAGCGCATCCTTTTTTGAACGCTGGCAAGTCACGCGAATGTGACATATTTCTATCCTCTATGGACCATGGTTTGCGGCAGTCTTCTCTGTTAAAAGTGCTCGAGTTTTGTGAGCAAATACGTTGCCCTGACCCCACGTCCTTACGAAACACTGGTAACAGCGTCGCCACTTGGTGACGCACTCAACCACTTGCAGTTTCTCTCGGGTTTTAGCCGACAGTACAATTCAGTCCTTGGCACTTTTGGCGCAGTATATATAACAACAGTGGGAATTTTAAACGCTGAAAAGCGAAACGTTCGCATTTGCTGTATATCATTTATCGTACGAGCACTAAACGAAAAGTACAATACCAGTCGAACCGTCGTAATAATGGTCTGGCGCATTTACTTCCTGCTAAGCACGAGATCATTTTGGTTTCAGTAACACTATATTGCACACTGGCCACTTCTACCCAATGTTCTCCTTAAAGCTATGGATGCAAGGCTACGACATTTGCACGGCTCCGCTGGAGGTGCCATGGGGCGATCTTCCAGCTTGTGAAGCGCCGCTTAAAGCACCCCTTATAGCACCCCTTAGAGCACCGCTTAGTGTTTTCGCCGGTGAGTGGAGAGTGGGGATGGCGACGGCGAGGCACGTCAAAAGGCACCGTAATGGGAGCGATTTATTCAGTATTCGCACGCACGCAGAGAGTTACAAGAGTTTAACGAATCCGACTAGGGTTTGTTCCTAATGTTCCTATTCTGTTTGTGTGCGCTTACCCCGGTGTTCGCAGTGGGGAAAAGCGAAACAGTCGATTCTGTGTCATACGGTGGTTAGTGAAATGACGCTGGTTAAGTTTAGGAACATATTACCGCAAGAGATATCATTTATATCGTTCTTTCCGACCGTAAGCCCGACGGAACGGTGAGAGAAAGGCCTTGTTACGTTGGTACAGCCATATATAGTTTACGTTTTGTTGATGCAGATCTTAGTTTTATTTTTCAAAAAAAGCGCACAAGCCAAAGCTCGTGCCCGAGCAGCGTGCGACCGTATCCTGCGGTAAAGAGATAACGCCGTCGAAGGAAAAAAAAAAGGTATTTTCGGCAGTCAGCGAGTTCGAGGCAGTTATTTGCTACCAAGTGTCCGCGGAAGTGCTTGTTGTGGCGAGTGTTTCTTACACCTGTTGTCTCATAACTTCCCTGTTACCGTTTTTATCATCTCTTTGGTCTTTCTTTCCAAACCCGAGAGCTGTCGCTCAGGTCGACTCGTTCCAAAGCGCGATACACCTTGTAAATAAAGACACGCGTCGCATGGAATGGTCATGCTTTATTTCTATTCCCTGACGACTGTACATACCGACAATGTAATCAAATTACGCAATAAAACTAAATACCCTGTTCTACTTGGTCTCTCGTTTCGCGAGTGTGCCGCAAGACGGTTCAGACACCGCTCTCACGGGAGCCGCAGGTTCCTCGTCAAGCGTTGATAACCTTACTGAAATGCTTTAATAATAATAATAATAATAATAATAATAATAATAATAATAATAATAATAATAATAATAATAATAATAATAAGCACATAATACAGAATTGCGGACAATATTTGCATACAAGTTTTGGGAAAGCGGCTCCTAATTACAGCTGCGAGCTGCTAAAGGAGCAAAAAGGCGCGAAAAGGAGCAAGAAACCTTTATATACTCCTTCATATACTCCAATGTTGGTGCGCGAAAAAATATGCCCCACCATGAATTGATTCTCCGTGATTGGGACGACATTTACGGTAAATTAGCAATAGACGAACTTTCATTTTCTCTTTTGGTTTTGAGTTTCAGCTTAAACAGAATGATATCGACAAGGTTGCGTGTGTTCTGCACGTCATTTTTTATACAATACGGAAACTTTAAACATAACACGTGCGCTGCACAGACTAAGAGCACCTGATTCCCGAAAGCGACCTTTCTGGCAATCAAAAGCCCGAGAGGAAATCCATCGAATAATTTGTGGAAAAACAACGCAGAACTTCACTGACTGTGATGACGTCCAGTTTGGCTAGACCTTTTGAACGGCGCGACAAACTTTCTAAAATCCCACAGAGAGATGACCTTCCGAGCTGTGTGCACAAGTTCAACATCCCGAATATGATGAAGAGAGTTGTTTTTATGGTTTTAAAAGGGTCGTAAAAAAGACACTTATAGAAAGCAAAGCCAATGTTCTACGCACACTGAGCCTAAGGGAGTCTGTGACTGTCGTCAGAAATAAAAATTCAAAGTTCACGGCACGGTAGTACTATTTGCCAAATTACTCAGCCGTTCGGCCTTCTGGGCTTCTTTAAAGCAAACCTTCTAGTGCGTGTACCTGGAGGCCACGTTTTTACAGGGCACATTTAAGGCAAAGATTGGAAATTGTTCTTTTTATTAGTTTTGAATAGGTCAATTTATTTCTTAAAACTTCCTTTGGTAAATATTTGGCATGAAGACTCCTTGGAAAAATCCTGTCTTCACCTAATGAGCCATAGTTTCTGCCAGCAAATTTTCCCGTCTTTCAGAAGCAGATTACCCTACGCACTTGGGGTTGCGTCCGTAGCGAAAAACGTCATCAGGGACGACAGGGAAATTGGCTCCGGCATACGTCCCACTTCCCAAGAGAATTACAAAGAAAGGTTTGTTGTAATTCCTTCATTGATAAGTTGTCGCCCAACTTTATTTTAAAAGCTCCTTAGAAAGTTGAAGTTAGCGTCGTGCTTTCGGCACCACGAAACCTGCCAAGGTGTGCACAAGTGAGAAACGCGAATGGTCAGTTAAATAAAGTATACATCAAAATAATCAAACCAAGTATATGTAGTGTATTGAAGCGTATACCTTGCTTCGAAGCAATCACAACAAGCAATCGCTTTTATGTTGGACAAACGATTCATTGCGTCAACTCCGGCTTCGCGAACACCATGACAGTGAGAAAAAACAAAGTGGGAGGGAGTGTAACCGGCTCTGCATTGTGATAATTGCAATTGCAGGGTTTGATCGGTACACTGTCCTAAAGAAATAAAAATTATTGAAGTGACAGGTCTCATTATTGAGCAGCACAGGATCGCAAGCCTAAAGGACTGATGCGTTAGTACAACATCCATCACATTACCAAATAAAGCAATAGCGTATATAAATACCTTGACACGAGCGTAGAGATGCTCGGTGCCACAGGCAATGTTGTTTGTGACATGCATATAAAGGCCCGTTATTCTCGACAGCAAACTACTTAAAGTTGGCGCTCCGTGTGTCACCGTCTCCCCTTTTCTATTCGTGTTTTACGCGCAACTATACACGACTTCATGCACAGCCAACAAGCCAAATGGGAAACTCCATTGAATGGCCACCGAACACATCAACGTGTACACCGAACATTTGCCATCATAATCACCATCATCATCGTCGTCGTCGTCGTCGAGTCTATGCCCACTGCAGGGCAAAGGCCTTTCTCATAGATCTCCAATTATCCCGGTCCTTTGCTAACTGCGACCAGTGTATCCCCGCGAACTTGTCCATCTCATCTGGCGACCTAACTTTCTACCGCCCCTTGCACGCCTGCCTTCTCTAGGAATCCACTTTGTCACCCTTAGTGACCAAAGGTTGTCTTGTCTCCGCATTACATGCCCTGCCCACGTCCATTTCTTCTTCTTGCTTTCTATTAATATGCCCTTAACACGCTTTTGCTCACTAACCCACTCCGCTCTCTTCTTGTCCCTTAAGGTTACACCAACCATTTTCCGTTCCATTGCTCGCTGCGCCGTCCTCAATTTAAGCTGAACCCTTTTCGTGAGTCCCCAAGTTTCAGCCCCGTAGGTGAGTAGCGCTAAGACGCCGCTGTTATACACCTTCCTCGTCAGAGACAATGGTAAGATACCATTCATTATCTGAGAATGTCTGCCGAATGCATTCCGTGCACCCTATTCTTACCCTCCTGATTACCTCAGCCTCATGATTCGAATCAGGGTTCACTACCTGGCCTAAGTAAACATATTCGCTTACCCCTTCCACTGCCTCGCCACCTATCTCAGACCCATGTTCTCGCCTAAGGATATTGAACATTACTTTAGTTTCCTGCATATTAGTTTTCAGGACCCCCGTTCTACTACTTTGCCCTTCTAGGTCAGTAATCATGCTTTGCAATCCGCCTCCCGAGTTACTCGGCAAGGTAATGTCATCAGCAAATCTGAGGTTACAGCGGTATTCACCATTAACCCACATGCTCCAAGTCCAATGTTCTAAATACCTCTTGTAAACATGCTGTGAATAACATTGGAAAGATTGTGTCCCCATGTCTTACGCCCTGCCTCATAGGTAGGTATTTCACTGCGCTCCTTATGGAGGACTATGGTGGCTGTACAGCCTTTGTTGATATCCTTCTCTATTTTTACGTAATGCTCGTCTATGCCCGGATTCCGCAATGCCTGCATGACTGCTGAGGTATCGACCCAGTCAAATGCTTTCGCTTAATCTACAAAGGCTACAGGGTGTGTTCAGATAAGGACAGACCAAGAGGGCTCCCGGCCACTTTTCGTTTTCAGCAAAATTTTTTATATGTGGTGGGCAAATGTCTCCTTATAAAGGAATCAACTTCGTTTGCGAAATTTAGCCACAGTTTCTCTAAAAAGTGCACATTTCACTAAAGGTGCAAAAAGCACGGTCGCATGTTACAGATGTTACAGCTTTGAAGGCCTATAATTTCGGAACTATCGCGCTGTATCGGCCAAACTTTTTTTTCATCTATTCTACGTCAGTTGTGCTTTTGGCTCGCACAAACTTCAGTTTATGTCGTCTATGGTGCCCTTTTTGAAAAATCGCCATACTTTCATATTGGAGTGACTGCTTCTGGCTGACCCCAATTTTGGAGGTCTTCTTTTTGCCGATATAACTAAGGCAGTGTACCTAAATACATTTCTGTAATCTCCCAAAGGCAGTTCTGCAAGTTAATATAAGACGTGTATGATTGACCGAAATGTTCATTTCGTTAAAAATACGCCAAAAAGCCAAAATTGCAGAAACAACGAGAATTGAAAGATTTCAGGTGCTGTTAAAAAATACCCATCGCCGATTTTTATGAATTTTTTTTATAATGAGGAAGAATTACTCTTAAAATTCATGCCTCAAGAATGTTTCAGCATTGTTTGTTCTAAATGAGAAAATTCAGCCCATTTTTGGACCTATGTATGGCTGCCGGACAATGTGCTGCCTTCCAAAAATCAAATAAAAATCCCTGATATATTCTCACCTCACTATTTTTGATGTGGTAATGACGAGTGACTCCAGACGTATCTTCCTTATTATTATGATTCACTAGATAATTAACCGTTCGTTAAGAGGGCTCCTGCACACGCGCGTATTAGTCGGTCATAGCAGATTCGCGAGAGCGCTGACAGCGCGTCATTATTTATTTATTTATTTTGTAATGAATTTGTCAAGGAAACCTTATTATGATCATAACCTTCATTTACCCCTTCCCTGTGAATTGCACCTTTGCGCAAAAACGATTTGCGAATCTAGAGCCCAAGGGGAAAATGCGACGATGCCACGGCAGGGGATGAACCGGATTGTTATGACAGATGCAGGCAGTCGCAAAATGCGTCCCGAATATTTATCATTGTCATCTAAATATTCATACTAGTAACATCATTTTACGCAACGGAACTGTGACTGCGTTTTTAATACACCTGCTTTCTTCCTGTGACTGCGATATGGAAAGGCCGTGCACAGTTTCGACTTTCGATGAGGAACATGACGACGATACTACAATGCGTTCAATTCGGTTACTGTCGATCATTTCCTGTAGCACATTGCTAAATCGTCGAAAACTCGCATTCTTGTATCAGAAAAGGTGATACACATTCCCTATTATCGCTAACTACCTGAACGGAAATGTCTGCTTACTGGGTCAGAGCTGAACACATGTTTTGCAGCGCTATTCTGAATTCTTCGACTTCCCGTCTTACTGTTAGTTCATTGATCGGCTTATTTCGCCCTAGCTTATTACGGTCCCTCCTCAAGTCTATCCAAGTCTAGCCCAAATCGAGATCCTACCATTCTGTGGCCACTGCACCTAACCCTGCTCAGCACTTCCACATCCCGCACGACGACAGGGTCATCGCATACACTCTTAGCACGGTAACCTTTACTTTATTTTATAGGTATACAAAAATGTGAAAACATTCTCCCTTATAAAGGTTAAAGTGCTTTAACCTTTAGTAAAGGAACATATTTTCACATTTTTGTGCACCTATAAAATAAATTAAAGGTTACCGTGCTAAGAGTGTACCATGAACTCTATTTCATTTTTATGTTCGCCATTCGGGCGTTTCCACGTCCACTTCCGATTTTCCCGTTTGCGGAAGGAAGTATTCATGATTCGCAGACTATTCCGCTCTGCAAACTCTACTGTCATTTCTTCAACCCACGCCATAGTTCCCGACTGCCTTGTCTCCAGGCTGCTTCTTTCCTGACTTAGCATTGAAGTCTTCCATAACAGTGGTGTACTGCGTCTCTACTTTAGCCATTGCCGGTTCCACTTCTTCATAGAAGCGATCTGTTAGCTGGTTGTCGTGGCTGGATGTAGGTGCATAGCTCTGTACCACCTTCGACTTGTACCTCTTATTAAGCTGAATTACAAGACCTGATAATCTCTCGTTAATGCTTTTGTTTCAATGTTTTGGTTGACCAGAAATCGCACTCCCAGTTCTTTTTTGTCCACTAGACCACGGTAACATAGGACGTGCCCATTTTTCAGTACTGTCAAGGCTTACCGCATCCTCCTAACCTCACAAAGCGCTATTACATCCCATTTAATACCCGTTAATTCGTCAAGCAGTACCTCTACACTCGCCACGCTAGATAAAGTTCTCGCGTTAAACGTTACCATGGTCAGATTCTAAGGGCGGCCTGTCCGGATCTAGTGATTATCAGCAACCTCTGTTGCGTCACACGCCTGACCGCCGCCGTGGTCAGTCGCTTCACAGCGTCTGGGGACTGAGGGCCAAATGTTAATTGGCGTATTCATGGGAGGTCATGGCTGTTACTGCACCAGGGTGGGCAATCCTGCTCTGGTGAGGGAGTGCGTTACCGGCTATGGTCGCCGGGATCAGGCCGCACCCCAAGCCTCCTTGCGCAATTAGATCAACACGCGTTTCTTTTTTATGTCCGGTGGATAATTCCCCAAAACTGGGATTCGAATCACAGTCCTGTTGCACGCGAGGCGAATGCTTTACCTCTACGACACCGCTGCCGCTACACTTTGTATAGGCACGCGCTAAGCACTATATATTCGCGCACGGCACGCTGTAGGATGTCTGCTAAAACGCGCGCAGTGTTGTGCTGCCCATTTTGCCACGGTGAGAATATATTCCCCTCATTACCTTTTGGATTCAGGAGGTGGTGTCTAGAGTAATTATTTCATAGCGTGGGTCCGATTGCTATACCAGACTTGGCGCCTTAGCGTGCGCGAGTTTACTCGTCAGCAGCAATCTCGCAATAGGAGCACGTACAACGTGATGCCTTCTAGCGGAAAGAGGGTTCCACACAAGCCGCCATGGCTACTGGCGGCACTGACTAACACTCTCGCGATTAAAATGTACAGGAATACCCAATAACGTGCACGACAGAACGACTGCTGCCGTAGCTCAGTTTGTAGAGCATCGCAAGCGTTATCCGAAGGTTGTGTATTCGGTTCCCAGCGACGGCTGGTGTGTTTCTTTGTCAACGTTAATCCATTTCCGCTGATGTCATAATTTGCACAAGACAGCTAAAAACGATAGATAACTTCCTCCATGCCTTCCTTGGCCTCATTGTGTGTGGCATTCATGAGGCTGTGTCTAACAGAAAATCGAGCCGTTGATCTTGTCCCTTGTCGTTACATCACACACACACACACACACACACACACACACACCACCTATATATATATATATATATATATATATATATATATATATATTCTAAAGAAGATTGGAACCTTGTAGTGGGCCATCCTCTCAGGCGCCTTACAGTGGGGTTCTCTCTTGAGCGCTCTGTTGAAGAAGACGCCGCTCGTGCTCGAGGTCCGTGCCCGTTTGGACAAGACCGTTGCCACAGGGCTGCGTCTAGTTGCAGCCCTGCGGCAACGGTCTTGTCCAAACGGGCACGGACCTCGAGCACGAGCGGCGTCTTCTTCAACAGAGCGCTCAAGAGAGAACCCCACTGTAAGGCGCCTGAGAGGATGGCCCACTACAAGGTTCCAATTCTTCTTTACAATATATATATTGTTACGGGTGAGGGATGTTTATTGTATATGTATATTGTAACGGGGAGAATAGGAGATGGTAGATGAAGAAGAGGACGACGAAGTGGATTGCGCCATTGCACCATCTCTGTGGCTATCTACCTTGGCGATCCCTCATCCCCGCTAACCGTCATTTGTAAATAAACATCCCTCACCCGTAACAGTTAGTGGTGGAAGTGCTGGGTCCCCCAACCGCAACGAAACACGGGAAACACGGTTCCCCAACCACCTGATCTGCGTCGAAGCCGCTGCATTGCTGGATTGCCTCCGTCGCCCCCGGTGTCCGAGATGTCCCACACCGAAGCCAACAGACGGAGCGAGCCAACAGCACCTTCGCCCTCAACGGCGGCTGGTCCTTGGCCACGCCAGCACTTGGTTGAGCCCCGCATGTTCGGAGGAAAGCCCGGTGAGGACGTGGACGAGTGGCTGAACCACTACGAACGGGTGAGCAAGCACTATTGTTGGGACAGCGCAGCGCGGCTCGCAAACGTTGTATTTTTCTTGACCGAGACGGCGCTCATGTGGTTTGACAATCACGAAGAGACCTTGACAACATGGGACCGCTTCATGTCCGATATCAAGGAGCGCTTCGGTGATTCTGTCGCAAGGAAGAAGCACGCGGAGCAGACGCTTCTTCAAAGAGCTCAGTTGCCAGGCGAAACGTGCACGACTTATATAGAAACCATACTGAAGCTATGCAGAATGGCCAATCCTCGAATGCCGGAAGAGGACAAAGTCGGACATTTGTTGAAGGGAATCGCGGAGGACGTATATAATTTCCTCATCGGCAAGGAGAGCCTTAGCTCAGTGGCCGACGTAATACGTCATTGCCGCACCTTCGAGGCCCTCAAAGTGCGCCGCATAACACCAAAGTTTGGCAGGCTGGCAAATGTAACGACTGTTGCTAGCATCGAGGACGACACGTCGTCGGCCGATCTCGCGAACACCATAAGACAGATTGTTAGGGAGGAGTTGAGTCGCTGCACGGAATTGAACAACGACTTCCGTGATGCCCAACAGTCGCACTTTCCATCACCAGCTCCTCGAGATCTGTCTGTTGCTGCGACAACTGTCGGAGAGCGGCACTCGAGAAGGCCTGTATGGACGCAACACAACTACCACCCAGAGGAGGATAATGATCGTGCTGCAGGGCATCCCCGTCGAGCAGCCTACTTGGAGCCACGGACATACCCGGCCTACCCGAACGTAAGCCGCGAGCCTCCGGTGTGTTACACCTGCGGTATCACGGGGCATATCTCTAGATTCTGTCCCCACCGTCGCCGGGCGCCGCGGTGGTACGAACGCCAACCACAACCAACGTCCTCTTCTTCATCTACCATCTCCTATTCTCCCCGTTACAATATATATGATGTAACGACAATAAACTCCGAAATGGCTAGGACGCTCGCGCTCGATGCGTGGGGACAGAGGAAGACAAAAATGAAGGAGAATAGAACAGCCGGCCACAGACATGGTGCTGTGTCTGTCTCTATATTACGATGGCGCAGTCGACGAACGACCGATCGTAAAGGCATCCTCGAAGGTCATCGGCGCTGCCGGAATCCCGCTCAAGGAACGCCGTCCACGCTTCCGTGATCATGGAGCCCGCAACCATTCCACCGCCGGCATCTCCTATGGCACAATTTCGGGGACGGCGTTCAAGCCTCCTCTGTGTCCCAAGGGCTGGAGAACACCGGCGTTGCACTACCACCTCGAGCCAAGGCAGTGCAGGGACCCCTGCTCCCTGGGAATGCCGTTCCCGCTTCCCATAGCAACGACCCCTCGAACAGGATTACGTCGGCACCACATCCGCTCAGGGAGGCTGTCCAAGCTCTCTCGGACATCTACACCGCCGGACGCCAACACGCAGTCCTGTATTCCTCTGTGCGTCCCGAGTCCTGCGTCGGTGAGTAGCGCTGGAGCAACATTCCCAATAACAGAGAGCGTTTTCAATCCAGGGTTGCTGGAGACGCGGTTGTCATGCGTGTGTGTGCTTGAGCACAGGGAGGTGCCGACTCCTGTAGGGCTGGATGCCCGCGATTTCAGGAGCTATCACTATCCATGGAGACAGATAACGATATTGACGACAGACAACTTCTCGAACAAGGCATATCCGCGTATACCGGCAATACGCCCCTGAAAATACTGAGCCAGATCTGTCTTCAGCACCCTTACTCAACGACTGTGCAGACGTTGCTTGTTTGCTGAGCAAGACCTCGCAGCTGTCGTCCAAGACAAGCTTGCGCAACTTGCCGCCATTCATGGACTTGTCAACCAGAAAGACGACAAATGGCCTGCTGCACGTGGCCGGTCCAGACCCGCCAGTTCGAGTTGCACTGGGGACTCTCCAGCGCCGTCACCGTCGAACAGCAAGTGGCGTCGCCCTACAACACGGCAGCTCGTCCGTTCATCGCGGGCACCTACGATAGGACCCCAAGTCACTGTAGCTCTAGGCATGCAACACATGACCGTCAACGTTCGAAAGCGCGTTCCCCTGTCTACGTCTGATCTGCGACGGCAAAGTATTAGACGAAAAAAAAAACTGCCACTGCGCATCGCATATGATAGAGACATGTCTGGCAGCTTGCCATGTGAAGTCACAGAGTGGTCGAGACCTTCGACCACCATGACGAATTAAATGTCACACGCAGTGTGGTCGAGACCTTCTATCACCATAATGAAGTAAATTTCGCCTGCCGGATGAGCCCTTGATGGTCCCGCGAGTCAAATCGCAGCATCACCAATTCCTGCAATGATCACCGCTACACAGCCAGGGCAGGCCCTTCGAGGATTCACAGTTCTCCAGGGCTGACTACGGACAAGGCCGAGACCGCCTAGGGCGACACAGCCAGTGCCGCCCGTCAGAAATCTTTTCATATGTGTCTAAGCTGGCAGTATGTCCGAGTGCAATGACAATAACCTCTGCCTTGGCTAGGATGCTCTCGCTAGATGTGTGGGGACAGAGAAGAAGACGAAGATGAAGGAAAATAAAACAGCCGGCCACAGGCAAGGTGCTGTGTCTGTCTGTATTTACATTACAATATAACAAAAGGGAAGGGGTCAAGGGCTCGTTGACTTGTTAGAAACAATTTAAAGAACCAACAAACATCAACCAAACAGCCTAGGAGAGAATAGGGAAAATTATTCAAGTTTCTAATTATGATATATGATTTTGGGGTAAGTAGAAAGGAATTAAAGTGGTACGAAAAGACAAACCTGGATTCGGTGGGAACCGAAGCCAGGTTTTTCTTTTCGTTTCGATGGAGGTCCTCAGCGGCGATGACCCTGAAGGAGGCACTCGACTGCTCGCCACTGTAATGAAGTAAAAAGAGACAGCGCCTTTGCTGCAGCCCGGCTGTTCTATTTCAGCCCCCAATATAATATATATATATATATATATATATATATATATATATATTAGAAACAACTTAATGAGCAAACAGACAATGAAGCCTAGGAAAGCATAGGCGAAGTTACTTGTGGTATTGTAATTGTGGCGAAAGTAGAAAGGAATTAAAGTGGACGAAAAGACAAACCTGCCTTCGGTGGGAACCGAACCCGCCCCTTCCCTTTCGTTATTTCATAGCTTGGGCCTCGTTGCGGCAGACTTGGTGCCTTAGGTAGCATGCGAGGGCTTATTGGGCAGCAGTCATCTCACCTAAGTTCACGTTCTACGTGACGCCTCCTGGCAAGAAAGTGTGTTCCACACACGCCGCCTTGGCCATGAGTGACGCTGCCTAACACTCCCAGGATAATACGTACATAAATACACAATAAAGTTGACGGGGGGACGACCGCCTTCGTAGCTCAGTTGGTAGAGCATCGGACGCGAATCCGAAGTTCGTGGGTTCGGTTCCCACCGAAGGCAGGTTTGTCTTTTCGTCCACTTTAATTCCTTTCTACTTTCTCCACAATTACAATACCACAAGTAACTTCCCCTATGCTTTCCTAGGCTTCACTGTCTGTCTGCTCATTAAGTTGTTTCTAACAAATAAAGAACGAGCCCTTGACCCCTTCCCTTTCGTTTAATATATATATATATATATATATATATATATATATGGTGTATATACAGTGGATGCGTTGTCGCTGTCAGAGGTCAACTTATTTACTTATTGAACCAAGATCAGCAGAAGCGATTGCCTCTGCATAATACTATGACACTTACCTTTATGTGCCATCGTTGCCGAATACCGTTAGGCGACGTGTTCAATGCCGGACGCTTGCTCTTGTCGGTTTATCATGTTTTCGCTTGCGCAAATTCCTACAAAACGTGGGATCTGTCTATTTCATTGAGATTATTGCTCTGAAAAATTTGCGGTCCATCCATGTCTTGCAGAAAAAGCAAGCAATCCAGCAAGCAAATGCCGAAGGTGATGCAGTTTAGAAATGTGTCCCGCCCTTTTTAGTGCCTCCCTTCGAGATCGATCGGGTGCCTCGTGCAACCGAAGCTGCATCACCCGTGCTGCGAGAGCGCAGCAGTCAAGGAAGTTGCCCCACAAATAGTGGCATGTAGGGAGTCTTTTTCTTTTTTCGTTTGCGCATGTGCGCCTAATGACGTATTCTATTATTCGTCGTTAATATTATTACTATTTAGTATCTCAGACCTTCTATGTTCACTCACCTTCTTGCTACCTTCAAATTCCAGTCTTCTTTAAAATTCTGAGCCTTTGAGATTCTGAACCTCGTCATGATTTAGAGCAACAGCCTCAAAAACGCTGCCGGTGGGCCCCATGTGGCACGCTGAGCATTCGCTAGTACCCCGGCCCGCACGTGGCAGCCTTCGTCCCATCAGAATCGGGCAAAGGTTAGAGGCATTTTCGAGGTAGGTTCCAATATGTTCTCGAATCCAGACGCCAAATACCCTTCAACAATGGTCTATATGCGGGATATGGAGATGCGAAAGCCCTTCTTTCAAAAGACAACGTTAGCTGACGTTTTGTACACCCCCTCCTCCTCTCCCTTGCCCTTTTCAATTTACCTTTTTCGTCGCAGCGCGCCTCAAGGGACGCTATTGCGTGACTGAGGCAGGTTAGCTGATGTGAGTTTGAGACTCCTGATGTAGAGGCACACTGTAAGTGTTGGAATTTGGGATTAGTGGATGACCTACGGGGCTTTCTTAGCGTCGACCTATGTTTTGTTACGCCCCCCCCCCCTCTCTTTTTTTTTTTCATTTCACTCCCACCGAATTGGGACCGCCTTGGCAGGGATTCGAACCCGCGCCCGTAAGCTAAACTGCGCCCACATTGTTTTAAGAAAGGAGCACTCGCTCGGCGGGTGCTCCTTTCTTAAAACACAGCAGGGAAGCATCGTGTGTCCGTCTTTTGCGAAGGCTGTGAAGCTGCTCTCCTAGTGTTTCAAGTCGTCCTTTGCATAAGCGTTTTTAATGCCGAATAAGAGAAAACTTTAGGGAAGATACCAGCGAAGACCTTTAAATTGATGACTGTAAGTATGGTTGACGTGAGACTTCTGTCCAGTATGCGGGATTCTTATGCGATGTAGGGCCCCGCGGGGATCAAAGTGTCGAGCATACGATCACTATGGCCTTGCATTTAAGGTGGGTGGCGACATATAATACACATTATATTTCGCCACTATATGATGTATATTATTTTTTAATTGGCGACATATTGTACATTATATGTCGCCAATTAAAAAAAGAAAGACACTACACTCACGTGCCGTGGAAAAGTATTCCTGTATTTCATGCAGTTCAAAAGAGCAATGTACATGGGCTGAAAATCTGAGGGCAAGGAACTGCTTAGCAGCGCACTTTCCTGTAAGCATATGGGTCTGGTCACAAACACGAGTGCGTAGGCGAATACATATATGTGTGTGTGTGTGTTTCAACAGGGACAAACAAACACCAATGTGACCGCAATGCACAAACTCTTCCTCTTTTTTTTTTGTTTCTTCCTTGTTCCACAAAACAAATCCAAACTGCAATACGCAGAAGAAAAGTGCCGGTACAGATGAAGCAACCCTGCATTTTCTCTGAGTACGTGCTCATTCGGTCTGTTTGTATTGCCTGCATTTTTGTCAGCCGTTAGCGAACACGCTTTTCTCTCGTGGTAACTAGAAAGAAGTACATCCTTTCGGAAGTTCCTTCAAATTAACACCTATTCAAATGCCTCAGATCAAACTTGTAACAGGATAACACCAATTATTAGAGGCGTGCTTCAACGTAACAACAGTCATTTCACACTCGCGCAAGCTTCAAAACAACATTCCATTCGAGAACAAGCACACGTGTGGTAATGTTCATCGCAAACGTGCAGCGGCATGGCTAAAGAAAGGTATTAGAAGGAACTACCTCATTAGACGTGCCTAGATGCAACGATATCACAATGATAGCGTCTGCTGGAATTGCTATGCACTCTGCTGCAGCATTCGTACAGCGTCTGTTTTGCTGTCAGCCCGTTTCAGCCAACAACCTGAACCCAGTTTCAGCGTCAACAACGATGAAAAAGAGCTCGCCTAGGAACAATTATTTTTCTCTCAATCCGGCTACATATAGGCGATACGATGCACTTTTCCCCTACGCTAAAGCTAAATAATTGCACTAAACCGGCGTTACACATATTAACATATGTACAGGATAAAAGGGAGGGAAATACCTCTAAATGATGGAAGAAATTGGCAAATCACGTACTTCTGATTTTGGCGTTTGAACGCATACGTGACAAAATGTGCACGGCGATTTCTTGCAGTTCAAGTCATTAACACAAGCTCATTAACGTTAGCTCATTAACACAAGTAGGCGTGCAAGATGCGTTTGCATGACATATTCGTTTCGACACAGAAAATGCAAAGCCAGCGAAACAAACCTGAGTTACACACAGAACACAGTACGGAAAATGCTCACTAAGTTTTACGTAACTCAATCTCGTACAAGTCACCATCAGAAAAGACCCTGATATTTTGCATGTCATTTAAGCATCGTGAAAAACTCATAAAAAAAGACAGCGAACAAACGCAAAAAAAAAAATCCCATGGCTAACAATGGCCCGCATAACAAACAAGAATCTCACAATAGAAACGAGTGCTGACAAAGACGCATTTGCACCGCCATTGCGCATGACGTCACTACGAAAATCTGCCCAATTTAGGTAATGTCCATTCATGACAAGAATCTAATTACTTTCATAAAGTCCTGCCTAATCACTTGCCGTAAGAGCACTGACGTGTGCTTGTTAAAAATAAGAAAAAAAGAAACGGAAATAAAAGTCGAGGGCACCGCGCCGTGTAAAGCTGCGCAATGACTTCTTCAGTTCCTATCTTCTAACCGCCGCGAACAACTTGGAAAGCTAACTGAGGGAATTATTCAAGTCCAAACAATGGCACCAAATGCACTGTGAAACAAAGACGACCTTAGGGCTCTTTTGTGCCGCCAAGGGTCCATCTAACGGGACAAGTATGCACATCCAATGAAAGGCAAGGCCGCGTAGAAAGCTCAAATACAAAAAGCCACACTGAGCCGAATAATGTTATAAAAAGAAGAACAAGAAAAAAAAAGTTAAATACAGGCTCAAAAAGACACAAAACACGGCCACAGTACAGCGAGAATGGCGCCGCGCGCCAATGATATTCGTCTCGAACGTTCCCAAAACCCGACCATCACAAAAAAGTACTGTGAATACTAATGGCAATGCCATTCTTCTCCTGTCGGTCGTGCCTCTGTGAGGAGAAAAAAAGTGAGCGATAGAACCGAAGAAAGAGAAATAGAGAAAGAACACAATGAAGGGAAAAAAATACGGTACTCATTTGCTCACAATGGTCATCGTTTGAAACCCGCAGAGAGGACAAAAAGGCCCGCAGGCCAGAGAAGTTTTCCAGACATTTCAATAAACCGAGCCCAACAATGAATGTACTCTTCGGTGGGGGCAAAGCTTTCCTTTTTTTTTTTTTTTTGAATGCTCGATGAACGAAGTGACATCTTCATTCGACTGCAACGACAGCGTGAACCTTGAAGCTATACGAATCAAATGAGTCGCGCACGCGGAAAGTCGTTTGCGTAGAGATGACGTCGTGGCTCTGCTGCCGTTGCCACGCTATACTGATGGAGTCGGTGTGTAACTCTGCTCGAGCGATCCGCCAATTGCTCGAGTAGGACAGAGCCGACGGCGGCGTTAATTATAGCGACGAGATCATTAGGCAACGCGCACCAGGTAACAGCAAAGACAGGAGTCCTCGCCGAAAAAAAAAGTATGCGCTGTACATCGTCGAGCCGGAAAGGACGACCATGTCTGCGCACCCAAGAGCAACGGAATGCGGCCAACTAAGAGACAGTGATAGAGATAGCAAGGAAGCGAAATCATTAAACGTGATCTGGATGCAAATTAGACGCTCGGACTCAGTCCTCTACTTTGCCGATAGGTTACCGAAAAAAAAAGCAAGATATACGCAAACGCCCATAAGCGAAATACCTACGCCGTCGTAATGTAACGGCGTTTTTGGTCGTCAGGCCGTGCGACACAGGATGGAACGTGGCCTAGCGAAGGCATGAAATGGAACGTATCAGGAGCGCATTCGTCAAGAATGCGACGCCACAAAAACTTGCGCGTTAAAAGCTACGAAATGCGTGCTCCAGTGCCACTATCCACGAGCACACCTCGACACACTTTCGGCATCACTCGGTCCTTGAATTCCTGCGCTAGGGCTTTAATTAACCAGAGAAAAATTGCGAGCACAAGAAGCGGACTTTTGCGAGAAAGTAAGCTTAATGCGGGAGCTATGAGTGGCGCGCTGACGCTGCAAACCTACAGAGCCGTTAAGAAACAATCAAAGAAAGGTAAAGAAAGAATGAAATAAGGGAGACGAAAACCGCAGAGACTGCGCAAACTCTCACTCAAGTCGCAAACACTCCCCCTTCACAGACCATTAGGCAATAGGGCCCTGCCACCATCCCTCCGGTCATCACTCTTTCCCCCGAACTGCCATTGTGAGTAATTTTGCGTTAGCCAGAATGAGTATTGAACACGCGAGGTAGCCTGAGCAGAAAAAAAAAAAACTTTTTCAAAATGCAGATACGGTGGCGCATTACGCGGGAAGTATCGCGTCTTGTAAGACGGCAAAGACGACCCGACTTTCGGGACTGTTACACGAAGAATTTCGCGAACGAGAGCGTCCTTCGCTTTAAGTACAATAGTAAGCACCGCCGAATGTCGTCACACGAAGAACGCAGTGAGATTCGAAGGAAAAAAAATAGCTCAAGTGAAGCGCCACCATACTTGGGGATTCGTCGAAGAAGACAACGGAAAGATCTGAGGATAGCGGCCGGATTTTCCCGCTAGCAACTTCGATTAAGAAGAATATTCCGAAAGACACCGCGCCAGTGTAGGAACAAAAGCCTGCTTTGCTCGGTTCCTGCGTGCACTTTCGGTGTATTTTGGCACCCGATATAATGTACGCTAACGCTGAGCTCGCTATTTCTGCAAGTCCAATATCACGTATTTTCCTACACGGAATGGCGCCGATTAATCACGAATGAGTGTGAGCTCGTATCGTCGACAGTCATTGGCTATTCTCACTATACTTGCGAAGGAATCAGTTGAAGCACGTATGAAATCCCATGCCGTCATAACGTTGCGTAACGCATAGCTGTGAGCTTACCGATTTATGTTGTCCTTCGGAAGCGCCTGCTTACGTTGCGACTAAATAAATAGCTAAACAAAAACAAATAAACAAACAATGACTAGAATGGTAAAAACATAAATTCAACAAGAGACTTTCTCACCGCGCGGGCACTACTTCATAGCGAACGTAATGGCGTTGAACAGCGCTGAACTGACAAATGTTAACAAAGAACGAAAGCATGGTAGCTAACAGTTCGCGGCGATCACAAATATTCTCATGAGACCGTTATTACAAAAAAAAATAAATAAAAGAACACACGACAGGCAATTCCTGGACGGGTCGAGTTGAGATGTTCAGTCAGTACTCAGCACCTTTTTAACCAATGACGACGTACGGTGTACTGTCATCGGTTTGATTCGGCCGAGCACTCAGATGACGCCCTTTCTGTCCACCAGATGGCATACAAATGCGAAAAAATACATTTGCATTGCAACAAAAATTGCGTCTAGCGTTAGCAACGCGATTTGGCCGTTGTTGGGTTGAACGAGTTGTGCGAATGTGCCTTATTTCGGTTATCATTTAAGCCTTACTTCGGTTATCATTTAATACAGATAGGGTACGGAAGATTGCCACATTCTATTTTCAAAATTCGCCTCGTTAGTGTACAAAAATTCCCTTTCCTGGAAAAATTTTGTCTCAGGGGCGCGTGTTTTATTTTTATTTGTTGTAATGTTCTACGCAGAACGAAGAAAGAAAGAATCGACGTTAAACGCATTGAAAATTCCAACTACCGTTGCACCGGCTCGTACAGGGCCTGTTGTCTCAAGTGCTTTCAATTCGTCACCTCCACGTGAATGTCTGACGCAAGCAGTTCACATCGCTCACATCTATGACATCTTTTACCGCATTCTAGAACAATTACCCAACCACAAGCTAGCTATGTACGATAACAACACTGAAGTGTTCCTATGCTTCAGATAACTTTTTTGTCTTCATCGAATCCTTTGGTAGAAAGAAATTTAACCGTAATTACGCGGTAAAGCAGTGCTAATCTACGTAGAATGTCAGACCAGAAATTAAGTCGTGAGAACTGTGGCTGCTCAACATACAACGCAGGGCGAAGCAGAAACAAGACAAAAAAAAAAGTACTAGCGGCCAGCTAACAGCGTTACGGAATGCACTCAAAGCTCATCTATCACTGACATTCTACGAGCTGCGAATATCGGTCGTTTATCGCTGTTTTCGTACCCGGCATTTCGTTCGTCTGTCCAGCCAAAGAAAAAAACAAGAACGTGAGACACCTTAGCGCTTGCCACCCGTCACGCACCTGGTCTAGTCGTAATCGTGACGGCTGCCGAGAAGCGCGTGAGCAACTGCACGCGTTGAAGCCGGAAAGCGTGCGTTTTGGCTTTCTTTCTTTTTCGTTTATCCCTAAGGCCCTTTCTTCAGTGTGCGAATCTAGATGCTCCCGAAGGCAAACGAGGGCGGTTCAAAGCGTCAAACGTGTAGGGGCAAAAATCTGTACGCCCACAAGGGCCTCGCAACCAACCGAACGACCCACCCGAATTTGAACCATTCAGTGTTTGCCCAAGCGTGCGGTAAGAATACGGGCAACGGATTGTATTACGAGGGCTCTTTTTTTTTCTTCAGATGCTTCCCAGCAGCCTTCACCTGGGATCGAGTATCACCTGCCTTCTCTCGCAACCGCTCCAAGTCGAAGTGAACGACGTCTGCGACAGATCATCAGACAGTAGAGCCAAGAATGCTGCGTAGCTTCGAGCAATACGAAAGAAACGAACGCCGTGCTAATCGTGCACATACCACAGCTAATGAACTAATGTTGCCTTTCAGCACTTTACAAGAATACAATCATGTATACTTTATCGTCATACGGTGACGTGACAGGAACAAAAGTGTGTTATCTGTACACACGCCTAAGTAAATATATAGCCCTCGTCGTCTTTAGCACCATTCTCGAAGCAGCGAGAGAAAATGACTAAGCAATACAGAGACCCTGGCTTTTTTTTTCTTTTCTTCTTGCACAGTCATTCCAGCATGCGCTTCGAGCACCCTAAAAAAGACACACAGAAAGACGAACAGTTTCAACTACAGGGGTGCAGTACACATTATAAGGGATTGTTTATCGAGGGCATTTCGATACCAACTAAGGGAAATCTGTGACGACGTTTGGAAAGTGCGCTCGTAAAGGGAATCATCGATGAACTACTATAGCGAAGCCGAGAAAACACGAACGATACGAGTTCCAAGCGCGACAACGTGTCATTAAGGCGGCGTCGATCGGCTGCAAGTCGGTTAACCGCGGTAGCACGCATCGCACAACGAAGTGGAGCGAGGCGAAGCGGGAAGTGATTTGTTGAGAGACTGCCTTTATCCCCGGAATCGTCGGTTTCGCCCAGCGTCGGTATCATGACGGCGCGAGCGCAAAAGTCCCGCGCGTCACTTTCAGAGTCAATCGTAAAATATAGTTCTCGCTTCTATTTCGGCGTTTCCAGCGTCTCTCCTCTCGCTGAAACAAAGTGATTAGCACAGCGAGGTTCCAAGATGGAAGAGGAACGAATCAAAGTTTTGGTATACCAGCTGAGGGGACGCGAGCGAAAAGAAACGGGCCGTTTTACAAGTGCTGTTCGCATGGAGATCCCCCTCTAGCACTCGGGAATCGGTTGTGTGCAGCAGTGCGCCACAAATATTCGCGTGACACACAAATTATCGGGTATCTGTGGTTGAGCCAGTGGTAAAAACGTTTGGATGACATGCCCGTACAAGCGGTATTTGCGGAGCGATTGGTCCGAATGGTTTCGAGTTCTTTGCAAGCCTGAATAAGTTCGTCCGGCAAAGAGGTAGGAGGCACTGATATATGTTACGTTAAATTAGTTTTGATATAACAAAATCACGCGGGCGATACATGGTGAGGCTATACAGGGCAAGCAAACAGCTTCTTGAAATGATACTGGAGGAGAGACGAGCCTGCTGTGCGGGGAAAAAAAAGGGGGGAGGGCTTTAACAAAGGGAGGCTATCTTGATAACGTAAATCATTTTATGAACCTTGGATTGCTTTGTTAGAGAGTGATCTGTGCTTGAAACTTTACCTCTGTGCCCCTAGAATGGTCCCGATGGAGCCCGAAATTTATCCTTTGTTTCTTCCCCCACTAAACGGAAACCGACCAAAACTAAACTGTCTGCAGGCAGACTCGTGTTGCTCTTTCGTCATAGAACGTCAACGAGAGTCGCCAATAAATATTTTTTGATTGTTTTGCTTTATGCGAATTTCTGTCCGTTTCTGCCCGTAGAAGCGCTTCTGTTTACCCGCGAGTTTTCGCAATAAAGTAACTGGGTAAATGCTGGATACGGCCTACGAAGAGAGTTAGAGCGAGAGGAATGCGATATACCTTCTCAACTACGTCAGCCCAACACTAACGCACGCTTGGCTTAATACAAATGACTGACAAAGTTTTACGTGCCAGAACCACGATACGATTATGAGAGACGCAGTAGAGGAGGGTCCAGAAAAATTTTCGCCACCTGTTGTTCTTCGATGTGCGCGGGCCTCTGCCATTTCCAGCCCATCAAAAATGCAACCGCCGCGGCTTGGACCAAACCCTCGTATTTCAGGTTAGCAGTCAAGCACCATAAACAAGTAGATCGCCGCGGTTGGACTATGCTTTGCTTCTCAGTCGCGACCCGCTGTAGAAGAAGCTTGAGCTGTACATGTACCCACGGAGAATCGCTGTAGTGCGGGCGATTTATATCAGTGAGCTGAATCGGGCGCTTCTGCATCTATACCTGGACTGTACTGCGTCTTATTGACAACATGCTACGGAAGAAGTACGCCGCAGCGCCATGCCAATTTAGAGAGCGCATAACGTGCAGAGACATTTCATTTAGGATTAGGCAGAAAATTTATCGTCTATCGCATCCAGTTATGCATTGCACGCGTATCGAAGAAGCGGTACCATAGAACATCCAGAAAATTTGCCTATTCACGAATGTGCGACTCACTCATTTACCCATTGCCTTCTACAAACTTATTCAGGCTGCAAACCCGAAGTCAGAGACGGAAATAAAAAAAAAAATGACGGAAGAAGGAAAGAAAAACGAGGAAAAGGGGGGGGGGGGGGGTTGTCCTAAATCTTAAAATGGAAATATTTTTTTTGTTTTTTGTGCTTGTTTCGAACAGGTCAAAAGTGAGTACGCGCACGACCAAAACGGCGGGGGGTGTATCGAGTCATCTGTACAATAGGTGGTCACAAAGCACGCGAATACTCCTTTCAGAAAAAAAAAAAAACGATGCCGTACCGTTCGTAGCACAAAGCACCGAACGTCTTCAACACGTCAGGTTGGCAACGACTACAACAACAACACACTCCGCAGACAAAACAGGGAGCGACAAAAGTTCACCGAGAAAACGGTCGCCACCACGTGGCCCCTTCCACACAAACGACAACGTTGAGGCTGTGCAACGGTGTAGTATACAAAGTCGACGGGCAGAAATCGTGTTCGGGTGCAATCCCTGCGGGTCGTGCTGAGGCGCGCGAGAACCGGTCCACCGCAACAATGTGCGTACCTGCGTTTGCGGAGGACGAAAAAAAAAAACGGGTTTATCGTGCAACACGAGGGAGGGGAGATGGTCAGTAGAGAAGTTTGATGGTTATTGGATTGGCTTTTTCATTTTTATGTTGTTGCTTAATGCGTCGCCTGTGGCTACGCAAGACCCGCATCCCCAGCCCACAACGCACGAGAGTGTGGTGTGCGCGCGCTCCAGCCGCGCGGTCGGGTCTGGTCGTCAAGAGTGTTTATAGATCATCATCTCTCCGGCTAGCAGCTTTACACTGTCACTTCAACAGCCAGTCAGTCAGTCATGAAGTGTGTATGCCCGCTTCGAGCGGCGCAGAAATAACAGATCTCTTTTTTTTTCTTTGTTTCGTCTGTCATTGGTCCACTGTTTTCGAAAACGCCGGTCCTAGCCCCGTGAAAAAAGCGTTCGCGCTACGCGGAGTATGTGATGATGGTGATGATAACGATAAAAAAGAAGAGACAGAGTGTGAAAGATCGCGGAAGAACAAAAGGAAACAGGCATCACGAACGTGTAATTGTCGTGTCATACTGAAGGGTTTGAAGTTATAGAAATGAAGCTTCGCTATAGGAACTGGGATAGCGCGCGCGCACGCTGATGACGTCAGCGATTTGTGCCGTTCAACGTTCACCATAAAAGAGCGCCCGATGCGACGAAGTGTAAAGGTCATTTCGGTCATCACTACGTGCAAGTGTTACCGTGGATGGCTGTTACGTGGATCGTCTGAGGGCACCTGAGGTTTTTTTTTTTTTTTTTTTTTTTGTCAAATGATTGTCAGATGGGGAATGGAGGCATAGTGCCGTGAATCGACACACACGAGTGAAATACGTTGGTGTGGAAAAGAAACGGCGATATCGCACCTGATAGCGGTTTGTGTCACGTGTAATTTCCTGAGAAGAACAGATATTGGAGGGTCACGATAATGATAGATTAGCGATATTGTCTACGGAGCTGGTTGGCACGAGTTGCACGGAGCGGGAGGAAGAAGTGGCTCCGAGAAGCATGAAAAATAAAGTGCATGTATACGCCTTATAGTTTAATTAAAAACTGCCGAACACCTGTATTACCCGAGCACGCCGTAATGTGCAGCAGATTGTTTCAATAAAATAGCTTCAAGTTTGACGAAGTGAACAGCTCCGTAACATATCTACCCTGAATGAGAACGCTCGTTTATGAGGCGTGCGAGAATTAGCGAATGACCGACTCTTTGTACAGCAAAACGACGTGGTGGAAGCCATCGAAGGCAGCTTCAACGGTATCACACGGCAGAAAAGCTGAACGTCACAGGGTGCGCAGGAGATTCGCTCGATACAGCGTGCCAGAAGAATCGGATGACCAGCTCCTCAGCCCTATCTAAATTTTTTCAGCTCAATTATGCGTGTTAGCTGTCAGGCGTCTTGGACATGAGCCTTGATGTAACATAGATACCATTCCCGCTGTGCATCGCGGCAGCCTAGTCTGCGTCACAATGCGACCTTGATTGTTCTTTTGTTAAAAGTTAAAAGGCAAAGCCAAGATTTCGACACAATATTATAATAATCATACCTGGGGTTTAACGTGCCAGAACCACGATGTGATTATGACGCACACCGCAGTGGAGGGCTCCGGAAATTTCGACCACTTGGGGGCCTTTAACGTGCCCGACATCGATTTAGCATTTTAGTCTCCGTCGGAAATGCGACTGCCAGGTCCAACAGCGTCCATCGGGTCCGCAGTGGAGCGTCACAACCACTGTACCACCACGAAGGACACATTAGAAGACATTAGAAGTCAGACTTGACGGTGACTAGGGACAAGTTCTTTTTTTTTTCCTGCAGAAAACTGTGCAGGGACTGAAGCTAGCTAACGTGACTTGGCCTTCTAGCACGCTGTATCACTGCTCTTTCGTAGTGTTAACGCGTGGATGCAAAATTGATCGGGAAAGTGCAGAATCAAGATGTAGACACCATAAAAGGCAGGAGCTAAAAGACTAAAAAAAAGAAAATCAGAGCATGGAGTCCATAAATGAAAGGCGTTCAGTAGATGGGCGGGATGTGGGAGTAGTTAAGCTCGAACGTGGGGGGCTGGACCAGCATGGACTGACTGGCTGTGAGGTTGTGTCAAGGAGCGTAAAGAGATAGCGCTTGCACAATCTTCGGATCCTGCTTGGAGCCCTCGCGGAACTCCTCCAGCGTCAGCCGGTTGTCGTGGTTCTGCGTAAGGAAGTGGAATGGGTGGTAGAGAAAGCAAAGAGAAGGACAGACAAATTAATTAGTTAATGAAATGAAGTCAGAAAGAGCACAGCAACAACGACACTCTCCTAGAACTTCATTCGTGGTTGCCTGAGGAGACGCTTCCGCAAGTTCGGTTAGAACTTCCTATCACCTGTGGCACACACCCGCATAGAGGTGTGACCTTGAGGATAATAATTAGCCAATTCCTAAGCAATTAATGATTATTATCATAATCGAACTGGCAATTATTCATTATGCCTAGCCATGCCACGGCGTGTTTACAGGCTTCGTATGGGGCCTAGGTGCTTGAGCCTCACTTATTTGTTGCCCATTTCGCAGCCTCATCTCTTTTGCAAGGCCACCTTCCAATGAGACACATAAGGCTTTCGTTCTAATAACTACAGCTGCACAAATAAAATCGCTATACAACTCTTTTTACTCTCTACGAGGAATTAAGTAAATGGCACTGCACAATCGCCGCGTGTTCTAGGACGCCGCGGACTATCGCACGGCATTAGAAGCATTGATTCCGTGGTAGAAGTTCTATCGATGGCATTCCTTTTCGCGTTTAACTTCGCTGTAAGCAAAACGCCCTGCCTGAATATAAGGAACATTTCTTTTTTTTTTTCCATATGTACAGTACTCACGTATTGAAATGGGAAAAGTTAGGGCTAAGTAATGCAGATATTTTGCTTCTACAATGTACAATTCGTGTAGCAACCGCGTAAAATGAGTTTGTATACTTGCACGAGAAAGAAGACTACCCTCACAGGTCAGATTCGCAGCTAGATGACGTGGTTACAGCGAGCAATTGCACATTTTAGTTGATTTAACTCAATGTTTACATGTCCCATTTCATTCCATGAGCACTGTACCTTGGTACTTTCGTATGAGCCCGTTGCCTCAGCACAAAAGTTCCCTCGGTCGATCCTTTACCAAGTGAATTAAATAACACTTTAATATAACATCGACGATTTACTTCATTTCAAGAGAAACGAGGAAGAACGAACGCCAATTTTAAGGCTTTCGTGAAGTGCGCACTAGAACAGAGGAAAACAGTTTTGAAAGTCGATTGAGAAATGACTCATGAATAATCGAGTTTGGTAAGTTTTCCCGTCAGTACTAGTTGTTTTTTTTTTTCCTTTTTCTATCCGTCTGGAGAAAATAATAAACAGATGTATAGTACCATTTAGTAAAATACTGTTTCTTCAGTTCTTTTACAAGGGAATAACATTTTACACATGTGTGCCTAAATAAGACTTCCGCATTTGGCTGTTTGAAAATCAGTTTTGATATCTTTTAATAGTATCGTTAGTTCATACATTGTCGCTTACGCGGTAAAGATATTCAGCCCACATGAGAGAGTGGACTTAAAAAGGGAACCTAGAGACTGACATCACTTTAGAAATTCTGTTTGCTTTGAAAATGCGCCAGTATGTCGGTCTTTGGTACAGGTATAACCATGTTGTGTCTCGCTGAAAACGCCGTCCTCTCAAAGAAGCATGTGGAACAACACGACGTTTCGTAAAAAATTTGAAGTTATCTCTCTATAAAACAGACCGGTTCTGGTTACAGTATTAGTTCCAAGTGAACATTCCTTGTGAACTCATTCGTTTGGATTCATCTGTCGCAACACAAACTCCTAGCTGCTCAGTTAAAAATGTGCTATTTAGCTAACATTCCGCTATTGCGGCTTCTCATGCGATGATGTCTGGCTGGTCGTAAAGTCTACCACCGACAATAGGGTACCTCTATTAAAAACGAGCACTTTTCTTTCACGGAAATTCGGGAACCATCCCATGGCCCCTTACTATTCCGGGCCATTTTGAGCTGACAAGTACAATGCATCCATTACACGCTTACGATCGCGTCTGTTGACACTTGCATCGCTACGCACTGCAGAAGGATCTTGATAGGGGAACAGGTAAGGGGCAGGGGGGGGGGGATGTACAAGAACCGGGAACACGGAGGTGATCGTGTAACCGATGGTATGCCTATGCGTCAGGGCCTCTCTTTAGTTTGCCTGCCGAGCCAGTTCACCGCGCCGAACATGGCGCTACTTATGACGTGTTGCTCGCGTGACGCGCAATGGAACGCGGCAAGGACACAGGCTTGGGTGAGAAAAGCGGGAGACAAACGAGATACTAGCGGCGCCCTGCTTTGTTCATCATGAAACACATGTGACCTTATTACTAAAGCACCGTTCTGAAAAATAGTTGCTTCTTCGTTTTCCTTGCAGACCGGTGCCCAACTACCACTACACAACACATTTTCTACCTTAGAATGGATAAAGGACCCTTAATAATAATAATAAAGTACTAGTCGGAATGTTCCGCTTCTTTTGGTAGCGTCCTTAATATATTTGTCCATTATTAGAGAATGGTTGTCGCACTGCTTCATTCATCTTAGAGCCCCGTGAGGCGCAATCTTTGATGACGTTTTCGCTAGTCGCTAAAGCTGCTTTAAAAACAGCCAGCAGGAACATTATCATATGAGCGATTCAGCGCTCCTTCGACGAGCAAAGTTTTCACCGCTGTCCGTACACCCTTATTGCGCCTTCAGCTTATATTTTGTGCGATGACTCTGTCGTGCAAGTGAGTCCACAGCTACACCAGCGAGGGAAACCAATTCCATTCATTGTTCTAGCATTGTGAGAAGTTTTTGGCACTGCAAGTTCGTACGTTCTCATAATTAATCGTGTCGATTTTTTTTTTTCACCGGATATTGTGGAGTTTGAAAATGTTACGAGAGTGTTTTCGCCGAGCCTCAATGTCAGCTTTGGTGCTTTGGTAGCATCGAGACTAACACGACCTTGCAACACAAAGCCGTTATTGGGGACGAACGACTTCTGGTTCACTAGCGAAACGTTGCCAATTACGCGGCAGTGAAAAAAATCGTGACCCTCATGAGGTGCTAGCTTCCGTCAAAGGCGTCATATCTGTCAATGAGACGAGTTAAAACGCAGCGTAATCGCCGTCAACACCCTGGCTGGACATAACTTTTCGCACTGATAAGAATCTTTCGAAGAATCGAAGGTTAACGCACTGATCGTTTCTTATTATTGGTGCGATTCGTCGAGCTCTTGTAATTACCTCACCCGCGGTCTCCCAGTCCGACATCTCTTCTTGATTAAGTCAAAGCGATGACTAATATGCTTTTTTGTTACCTATAATGTGGCAGCTAAATTAGGCGGTGCCATAACCTTATAGGAGAAAGAAAATGACAAGAGGAGAAGGGGTATAAGCCGGGGATAAGGAACCCATGCTTTGCGAGCATGTAAAAGAGCCTTATACTATGCTGGTAACGGAAAAAACGGAGCGCTAAGAAAACGACAGACGAACAAGCAGGAGGTAGACAGGAGCGACGCTCATTTTTCAGCTAACATTCCATCATTCAAATGCATTCCGCAATTCTCGCGTACCACATTCCTTAAGCGCTCAGGTGATCGCTATGAAAGGGAAAAATCTGAGGTGTACACATCCTGAAGTTTGGTGTGTGTTTCTTGTTTATTGACGCAGAGTTTTGTTGTTTAAGCATTATTATTGGTTTTTATTGTTAGGTTTATACAATTGGTACTTGACGTAGCTTCATTGTTGTTTGAGAACCGTTAGTGGTTTTTGCTCGTTTTCCTTTTTTTTTTTTGACAATTGAGGAATGTTCGCGTGTTCGCTGGTTTTGCCTATTACAAAACAATGGGAAAGTGACATGTGGTTGCGCGATGTTCTCACTCTTTCCCTCGCCTTCAGTTGCATCGCTACTGTATCTGCTTGGGTACGTGGACGTGACGCAGTGTTTCCAGGGAGGTGTGGCTGTTGGTATAGGGAGATTCTATCACGACTGTGATTATCTGTGGTGGTTGTTTGTGTAAATGGTCGTGTTGCTTCAATAAACGTTAGTTGACAATTGAGTGCCATTCCTGTGTCCCTTCTGTTTCTTTTTCTGTCGTTTCTTAGCACTCCGATTTTTTTTTTTTTTGAAGCGTGAACGAACTCGCCCAAAGACATGTTGTTAAGCCATAGTGGAGACAGAGGCTCACTTTGTCCAGTTGGTCGAATATCTTGTCAACTCTTTCCTGGGGGGATTCCTCTTGTTCGGACTCTTTCGTCTGGTTTCCCTGCGCACACAGAAAACGCCGCATACAAGAACAACAGTTAGCAAAGACACATGTAGCAGGAAACACTGTGTAACCAGGGATCTTCGTTTGCAATAATCAATTCACGTAACATCATCAGTTGTGATTAGTCAAGAGTTGTATAACCGAGATTTCAATTGTATTTATTTTCCCATGGGACAGCTTCCCTCTGTAAGGTCTTCGGGTGTTTAAGGAGTAGCTTATTTAACTAACTATCCAACTAAAGAAACCCCATCGCCTCCATTCCGACGACTAATGTCCATGATCATGACCGACCGTTTGTGGTAAATGCGCTAGTTTACGTAACAACAGACGAGAACAACGTAACAACGCGCGATAACGGCGTCAGTACATGTCCACTTGCGCGGCATTGACCCGTCAACGTCGTTGCCGTACACTGCGGCGCTTAAATGGGCTGCCTACCGCTCGGAACATATTTGTTTTCCCGTTGCGGTGAAAATCAGAAGATTGTTCCTTACAGCGACGGAAACAAGCATGCTTGTACACCCTAAAAAGAAATAATATTTTTAACTTGGTCCTGAAAGTCGAGAAATGCTGAGCGGTGTAGGCATCCTCGGTGATGTGTGTCGATCTACAAGTGTAACGAAAAACCAAGAAATACCCACACACGTTCAAGTATCCTGCTTAAAATCAAAAATGTATTACTTACAATTGTGTCTGACACACATATGGTATCGTTATTTCGTGACAGAGAGCAACATTCACTTCTAAATAAACATTGCAAAAGCTGAGCAACCCGTGTTGCCGGCGTCCCTACACATACGAAGATTGAAAAGTTCCGCTTTAATAATTTCTGCTGACTTCACAGCAGAACCACTGAAAGCTTGCACACTTCGGATGGTGTGCTTTCTATTGCGATAAAAATATAGCAAATCGATGGCGGGCGATAGACAGTCCCTTTAACGCAGCAGTTGTCTTAGTCGGTGCGATCATACTCGAAGCAGCAGCGGGCTGGGAAACACCTTGGTGAATGTGCGAGGTGTGTAGTGTTTGACCTCTCCTGGATGGGGATACCGTCGCACGCAGTCTCTCTCAATGAGCGCGCGTGTGGAGGAACGAGTGCGTCGAGGGAGACAGGAGAGGAGAGATAAGAAAGAATATAAGCCGCATTCGTACACCTATGAGCACGTGTATGGCAGTCGGTAGAGCGTACCGCACCTTTCGTCGCTTAACGGAGGGGGAGGGGGGGGTTGGATTGCTGGCGTGGCCGCGGGCAATTTTTTCTGCTTGTTTTGTCATTCATACCCGTATGTTTTACTCCGTCACGTCCGTGACAGAAATGACGTTAGTGTGGTCGTGGTGGACCCCTGCATTAAACACTTTCATTTTAATAAATAAATAAATGATGCACCTGTTTTACTCCCATATATTTCCACTCGCGATGTACAAGATAGCATGCTAGATGACGTCTACTTAGCTACTTTGTTTTTCATACATCCCCTCGGTCTACAAAGGTTGCAAGTGAGGAACTGCTAAAGAACAATTAGATGAGAACTGTCGTCCACGAGTACCGGAAATAAACTGAGCAACGCGCTGACGATGATCGGGAAAGGTGAAAAAGTATGCAAGTAGAATTTCGCTCTTTCAAGAAAGAAGGCAGAGAAGGAAAAGAAGAAATGGCGCAGTGTTCCGAGTCAAAACGAACAGGGAAAAGTGAACTATTGAAGGGATGCGCCGCTCTCGTTGTAGATGCAGAACTGATAAGAGAAGCATGGGGTAAACAAAATGTGCCTTGAAAAAATGTGATCTCACAATGCTTCTTGTAACTACAATCAGGTGCAGAAACATAACAAAAATATCAATTTAAAATCTAATACACGCGTAGTAAACAACCCTTTTTGTGGATAAGGAGGCGTACAATGCGCAACATTTACAATGTTTCTCAGGATAATCTTTAGTCCCTTTTTAAAATTTATTTTACTGTACGCAATGTCTCAAAGGCGCTTGCGGGCGCAACGAAAGGAGGCTTATCTGGGAGGCAGGTTCCATCGGTGCACAGGTCTCGTCGCCGGCGTGTGGACTGGTGCTCGGGAAACTCGGACGTAGATCTCGCAGAAGCCTTAGCTCACGGAGCATCTCCGATCATTGCCGTCGACATCACGCTCTCGCACTGGCTACACCATCGCTCCAAGGATGTAGAGCCGAACAGAAAGGCTCACACGAAGATCACAAGCGAGGCTTGCTACTTTTTCGACCGGAACATGACGGAATGTCATCGCATCTTTTCACGTCTCTCGAATCTCTCCCAATTCTCGTCCCCGGCCCCAAGACGAGTTTTTCTCTCTCTCTCTCTCTCTCTGACCACCCTTCGTCGCCGGCTTGTACCGAGAGCGACATGACACAGGTGCGGGTGCGACTCTCTGGCGCCTCGTTATTTCCCGTGGCCCCGGTGGTGCACTGTTGTCTGCGTACGACCACGTAAGCAAGGGCATTAAGCATTTCCGGGCGAACTCCTTCAAGTGGCCGGTGTGCGAGAGGAGCGGTCAACACGTGTGTGCGGTTCATCGCGACCTGACAGCTTCCAGATGGGTGTACGCGCACGCATCCTCTCGGCCATAACGAACGCCGGGAGAGCGCGAAGTTGATGCTCAATGTAACACGCATGTGGGGCCTCCGCGCAAGCGTCGCCCCTGCTGTCATTGCGCGGTTTCCGCGAACGCATGCGGCGAGAGCTCCTGTGATTCTCCTGACCGCCGCAGCGGCCGGAAAACGGGAAACCGATGCCCCAAATGTCCGTTCCCCGCGCTCTCCTCTCTCGCCCCACCGACGCCTCTAGGGGCGTCACAGGTGCTGCGGAATATAACGAGGCTATTCGCCTCCCATGAAATTATGCTCCCAGCGAATCTGACGAAGGGTCGTCTGTTGGTCCACCGACACATACTAAAGCAGTATACAGAAGAACGGGTTGAAAACGAAGCGTTTCCTCCCCGTTATGTCGTGCCCTGTCTCGTTGCGCGACAGCACCGTTACTATACCTCTCTCTCTCTATCTCTCTCTCTCTCTCTCTTTTGTACGTGTCGTGGTTATTTTCTCATATATGTCGCGCTAACACAAGCTACTGTCACGGAACACCAACTCACCAGATCAGCAATCCTCCTGAGCAACCCTTCTGAGGGTAAACGTTAGCTATGGTATGCTGCGCGAAATTTGATACCGACAAGGACGAGTGGACAACACCATCTTGTGCGTTTTGCCGCTCCTGCAAGACCCTTGAATGTCTTCTATTAAAGCCCTGCATTAACTTAATGGTGAAGTGCAGCGCTACTAAAGGAATATATCATCCTTTTTAACTAATGTGCATAACTACGGCCGTTGTAGAGTCTATGTAGCGACCGTGGTGTAACACTATATGATATCCTATTTCCGAGTTGGTGCACTTCGACAAATCTCATCGTGATATGGCAACCTTCCTTTAGGAAACAGAGTTGGCATTCCGAAACTTGATTAGTCAAGGCGGAGACAACGTAGTATTTTTCAGCTGTCGCATCGGATGCGTCCTTTTAAACGGTTGGCAACAATGAAACAGTGCCCCCACCCCCTCCACAGAAGGTGGAAACTGTACGCTACGTAGAAACAAATAAGCCCGATTGTTTTCGTCCGGTATCCTCGGGCTCTCTTGCATTCGCCACTCACCGTCATACAGAGCCACGCAACCAGAACGGTCACCAAGCAGTGTGTGTGTGCGTGTGTAAGATGACCATTGGCGCGCATTGATAGAAGTATCTCTATGGAAGACAAAGGGACGAGACGCAAACGCCAGCCAGTCTGCGTGCACCGGGAAAATCACAGTTACCACTGGGCAGCGACGACCACTGGGCAGCGACGGCGACGTCGTCTGATTAACGAGACACATTTGTTGCGCGAATCCGACGAGCGGCGGCTCTCCGCGACGATGACTAACGACGGGTGGCTAGGGTTGCGGTGGTGAGCCGACGGCGGCCCCTTTATCTGGCTGCTTGCTGTACGCTGGTTGCTATGCTATCAGATTGAGGTAAATGGGAGAGTACGCAATTCCTTACCAGCATCTGATAGATGGCGTCTACGATGTTGTACATCTCGTCTCTCGTGATGAATCCGTCGTTGTCGACGTCATAAAGTTTGAAGGCCCCTGCAAGACAGCGTGAGGAGGAGGAGAAGACAAGAGTGAGGCAACGCGAAAGATGAGGTGATACAAAACACTGGTACGCGAACACTGCCGTAATAGGTGTAAGCATAAGGGACACTCGAATATGGGGGACGCCGAAAAGCGACTGCTCCTGAGATGCCGTTCTTTTCGGATGTCCCTGACAATACATACCGCGGGTTCGCTTTTCGTTAGGTGTCGGTTGTCAAGTGTCAAACACGCGCGTCTTTTGAGACGTCTACGCCCATTAAGAACGCCATGAACTGGCATGCTGTAGCAGTCCTTACGTGAAATTTCGGGACATCAAAGGCGAAAAACCAACAATTTCACTTTTTCAGCACTGTGCAAAAAGGTCATTGTTAAAAATTCTTGAGTGGTCCATATATCTTAAACTACCGGAAGACATAGCCACAAAGTACGCCTTCGTGAATTCGCCACGTAGAAGGCATGCTCGAACAATAATGTACATGGCGACTGGGACAAAGGACTCACGAATGCACTGCATCATGTGTTATTACAAGTATTAGAAACGGACCTCGTGTATATAAAGTGTTTCGAGCGAAAAAGAAACAACAATTTTATTAAAAGAGCTGTTAACGAGTTTTTGCATTGCGTGCAGTCGAACAGTGTCACACCTCGCGCGGGCGATGTTCTTTTAACAGCAAAGCAAACAGGCCGGTTGGACTATCGATTAAGACTAGCCTCCTAATTATCAAAACCACAAGCCATCAAGCTCCAAAGCACTTCCATCTAGGGTACTATGCCTTCCAGGTTTAAACATGCATTTTCTCCACTATAAATGCTTCATCAACAGTATTGTCATTCTGGTAATGAAGGCGCCGTGGTAAACTACGAAGTGCAAACTACGAATTTGCAAAACGCGAAATTTTCTAGTAACAGCGAAATTATATCCGCTAATCAAGGTGAATATACTCAAGCATGATTTCTTCAGTAGTGTGTGTGTGTGTGTGTGTGTGTGTGTGTGTGTGTGTGTGTGTGTGTGTGTGTGTGTGTGTGTGTGTGTGTGTGTGTTTTCTTATGTTTAGCAACCACAACTTTTGCAAACGTCCGCTATCAGCAAATGATTTAAGGTGAGTTTACTTATTCAATTGCATGCAACCTTATTTACACTTACGTGCAATCTTATTCCAAAAACAGACATTTAATTCGATTGCTTTGGACCCTAGACCCTCGTGATTCGGCATTGTTCTCCTCAGACTTGGCGCTAATTTTGAATTCACATACGAATCAGACAGACTTGACGCAACGACTGACCCACGAAGTTGCGCATTAAGTATCACCGACCCTTGCGCTCCGTGAAGATGGTCGAACAGCCAAGCTGTGTCAGTTACACCGACAAACACTCGTTCCAAACAAGCCGTCCGTTCTTCTTCTCGCTTTCTTTCTTTCTTTCTTTCTTTCTCGTAGCATGCCTGACCTGTAATTACCACCCTAATCGGAGCCCCTCGAATTAATATTCAGCTATGGTTTATTAACGTGCGCCTCAATGTAGACACTCATGCACTTTTTTCTTTGTATTTCAGGCTGTGGAAATGCAGCCGCAGCCGCGCGGATCGAACCTGCTACTTCGAGCTAAACACACAAAGACACGCACACACACGCACGGGCACGAACGCCCACTCACTCCCCACATGGCCTGAATTTTCTGCAGCTCACACGGTGCAATAGCCTTCAGGGTCGCCCCACTGTCATGTAGCGATGGGCTGAGGGCAAGAGTGAATCAAGCGCGAGAGATGAAAGAAGTGTGTGCGAAAATGCTATGTATCAGGCTTCGCATAACCGCCACCGTGTTAACGGTAATTTCCAAGGTTTTACGGCCCCAAAACCACGCTATGATGATGAGAGGCACAGTAGTTGACTGCCCCAGAAATTTCGGGCACCTGTGGGTTCTTTAATAACGACCGCCACCACGTTGCAGTGGGCGGAGGGCAAGGGTGATGTAATAATGAGTCAAGGTCAAGAGAGGGTGCGCTTTTTTACTCCTGAGTGACGTAGGAGATGGGACGAGGCAGGCTCCACGCAGAACAGTTTCGCTGATATAAAAAAAATGTAAGTAGTCGTACTTCAGGTCTTAATGCCAACCGAAAGCATAGTACTTCAGGAGCTGTCGTTGATTTTTGTGCGCATCGCTCTCACACTAGCTCGTTGCACGAAATCGGCTCCATGGCACGTTATGCTTTTTTGCAGGCACACCAGCCCTTAATTTCGAAATGAGCACACTTAGAGTAAACATTGATAGTGCTTTTTTTTTTCTTATATCAGAAACGGTCTAGACGTCTCAAACAAAATGTGGTTATACTAGACTAGCAGTCTCTCAAATTTCCTAAGATAAACATATACCGGGATCGCGAGATTTAATGAAGTTATAAATATTCGTCCATTCTGTATTTCGCGACTTGTTCGTAAAAATTGTGCGCGTGGAAGCACATACTCGTCGTCCAACACACCGCACGAACTGTTGAGGAATGCATGTTTGCTTTTCTTTGTATTTTGTTGTTTTTTGACAACCCACGTGCTTGAGCCACTAAGAGGAAGAGGGGACCAAAAGAATGGCGCAGCGGGGCGGAAGCGTGGGAAGGTTGACCGTAACGGGGCAGATCAGAGGGAGACGGACTCGGGGAGCGGACGAGTAAGGACGAAAACGACGGTCGCTCCTACGAGAAGTGTTGTAGATGCTGTTGAGGCAAAGTTTGTACAGTTTTGTAAATACGTGTAAATAAACTTGTACCTTTATCGAACTTTGGCTTCCACCATCGAAGAAGCATCCCCCATCGACACGGAGAGAAAGAAGACTCATATATCGAACACGAACAGCCGCCGGGGAGGTCTTATGAAGTTCATGTGAAAATCTCTCATCAAGATATGATAGGCTATGTTGATTATCGCAGCTCGCTATAGTTATAAGGCGGTCGTGCTGTCTGGGGGCGAACTCTGGTAATTTTAGCTGTTTTAAACGGACCACTTCTTCGTCGCGATCAAGACCAAACGGAGCCGCTGCATTCGAGTGTGTCCACGGGCTACAAGATGTACACCGTATGTGCGAGAACTGGTTTATAAGTCTAAGCTAAGTTCGGCAATATCGGCGAGGAACTTTCTTTGCCAAGCAGTTAGGGCCGTTTTGACATTTCGATATATGTTAGGACAATTTGAGCTCATGCATGTATGCTCATACACGTGCATTGGTACTGTCCTACAGACTACTGTTAATAAAGCCCATTAACAAAACAAGCAAAAACATCATCGTTCATAACATTTATTCCAGGCACACCGTGTATTTTAGAATGTAATTTTGAATAGAACGTGTGTTTGATTTATTACGGTCACTTTCACCGAGTTACCTTCGCTCAAATCATAGATTTTTAGAAATCTTTGCAACGCGCAAGAGCACGGTTCCTTGTAGGTTTGGTTGCGCATACGCTCATCCGGCTTTCAGTGTCTTGATAAAAAGTACTAGTTATTGTTGTCGGAGTACGGATCCGCATACAAATATGAAAGATGGATGATAGTCAGCTTGTTTAGCTCCATTGTCCTTGTTTTGTTACGCTTGACTGTGCGACGAATGCACGCGAGTGCGGTCGCATGGCCGGTCGCAGTCGAGGAACTTGCCCTGCTACTGCTGGTCGTTTTGGAAGGTTCATTGTAGTGTGGAGAAACTGGGTCGAATTATCACAAACCGTCGAGCAAGGAAGAGCCTGTCCAGAAGCTTTCCATCCGATTGCAATACGCACCCTAGTTTTTTAACGTATTCACGAGCAACACTTTTCGGAATACTCGTACTTGAGGTGAAGTGTGATTACTCCAGGGATGCGAAATTCAGGCATTCAGAGGGAAGCAATTTCTTACCACTGTGAGAGAAATGAGCTTTTTTTTTTTTTGCAGTGCTTCATTTATACAGTCACTTTTACGCAGTTTCGTGCTTTTGTTAAGGAGCTGCAAGCATTACTCGCGAAGAAAGAACAAATCAAAACAACAACAAACATACAGCTCCTTAGATTGGACCTGAAAAACTTTCTGAACTAAGCCAGAAAACGCTACCCATCATATGCGGAGGCTTCTGTGAACACGTAGGCCACTTGTTATTGCACTGCACGCAACAGAGAATTTGTACTTTTGTTGCAAATACAGCCTGTTCTCCTTTCAACAAATTACCTCACAAGTAGCGCCGACTACGTCACTCGAGGCAGAACAACGTCGGCTAACTCCATGTTGGCGGAAGCATGGTCAGCAATGCTTCACCTATATTCGTTCTGAGTTCACCAAATAAATAGAATATATGTTTCTATATGTAGAAGATAGGGAGTGATTGCTAGATATCCGGGGTTTGACGTCCCAAAACCACAATATCATTATGAGACATGTCGTACTGGAGGGTTCCGGAAATTTCGACAACCCGGGGTTCTATATCGTGCACTGACATCGTACCTACAGCCAACAGGCCTCGACGTTTCGCCTCCGTGGAAATGCAGCCGTCGCGGCTGGGATTCGATCCCAAGACCTCCGGATCAACAGTCGAGTGCAATAGCCAATAAGCCATCGTGGTGGGAGAGAGAGAGAGAGAGGGAGATAAAAAGGGGAATGCAGGCACGTTAAGCAGCCAGAAGTCCGGTTGCCTAAGTTACACTTGGCCAAGGGAGAACACCTAAAGAAAAGTGGCGGTAGTCGACGCTCCTTGGACGTAGTTTTTTGAAAGCAGGCGATTTCCGGCTCCAGCTTTTTCGGAAACCAAAATGGACGTTTGTTGGTGCGTACTGCGTAATAATATTTCGCTCACGGCTGCACAGTGGCTTCCGCGACTGATTGGCACCGCCGTGTCCACAAAGCGTTACAGGGCCCCTTTAAAGGACAGCTGCCTAAACAAGGCACGCTGCCTGTAGCGCTTCCAGCACGCATGCATGCACTGGAGGAACAGAGCTTATAATACGTCACAGAATTCCTCTATGGAGGAAATCCAGCTCGGAGACGCCAAATCGTGGACCTCGATAAGGGACTGAAAAAAAAAAAGACGCCCGCCTCGCCCATAACGAACCGGGAACGCAGGAGGTGTTCCATATGCGCGCGCGCTTTACGACATGGGCCAGATAAAACGTGATACGGGTGCGGGAAGTCAGGCCAAGCCGACGGCGCACGTCAACCCATCGCCCCGGCCCGACCACCATTCGCGCCCCCTTCTCGCGCAATGATGGCAGTGAACCACGCGATTCGGAACTCACTCGCCAAACATCAAGAATGAACCGACGCGGCGCTCTGATTATTGTTCTGCGACGAAGAAAGTGTCTATAATAACGTGGCCAGAAAGGCGAGCGGATGAAGCAGAAAAGGAAAAGAAGCGAAAGGGAAAGGGTGGTGGGAAATAAGGATACAAGGCAGGCGCCTGGGCTGCATTAGCATGCATTACCATATCACGTACGCGCTCCCAGAAGGGATCAGGGCGTCCTAATGCCCGGGGCAAACTGTGCCTCTCGCCCTCGCTTCCTCCGTCGATCGCATGCGTATTTAATGCGACTCCGCGGCCGACCTCCGCCTTGCTGGTGCGCAGTACACAGTGTGGCTACAGGCGGGAAGCTCGCTCGGGACTGCGCACGCGCAAGCAGCCTGCCGGCTCTGCTTCTCCGGAAGGAAATGTAACCGTGCGGCATTAATGCTGAGCGCCACGCGAGTTGTGGCAACACCGGCGTTGATACTGCTGCGCACGGTGCACGCGTGCAAACTCCGCTCGCGGCGCGTTGTTTGCTTAAATTTCGTGGGACCCGTGCTTAACTGCGCCTGCGTGGAAGACGTGCGCGCTAACGCTTATTGATTGGGGTCATTTGAGAGCCCAAGTAGATCGGGTCTTGTAGCCGATCGGAACGTCCCGGAGGAGGCAAGGCGGCCGCTCAAGAGCATTACATGGAGTCCCTTCGGTGCACATGGTTGACGCTGCGTGCGCGCTTAATTTTTTTCCGATACGGTCCACATGGAGAAGAAAAAGACTACGAGGGGGGGGGGGGGGGGAGGTTGTGTAGAAGAAGCGGAGGATTCATTGTGTCTGACCTGGTGCCTTGTTGCATTACAGCCAGGTTTTATCAATATCGACGGCTTCGCTGCTACATATAATATACTTCGTATAGACGCGGCAACAATGAATGGCTTGAGCCGACATTTTTCTCATACGTGAACCGTAGCTTCTGGTTGCACAAATACTATACAGTTTGGTTGAGAGCATGTACGCACTTTGAAACAGAAATGCTGCAAGTCGAAAAGTTTGCCCTTCCCCCCTCCCCCTAATTGTCTTGCTGGCTACTATATGCACAATAATAATTGTCGGGGTAATACGTTCCAAAGTCACTAAAAGGTTATGAGGTACGCCACAATGGGTGAGTCCGCAATAATATTCAGAACATGAGGTTCCTTAACGTACCCCTAGATCTAATTACGCGAGTGTTCTTGCAATTCATCCCATCAAAACGTGGCTGTCGTGGCGCAAATTGAGCCCACATCCCCGAACTTTTACAATGAATGAATGAATGAATGAATGAATGAATGAATGAATGAATGAATGAATGAATGAAATATGAGTTGAATGAAAGAAGTACGAATTGTGTACTTACAGACTAGCTTCTCGTCGAGACTGCCTCGTGAAGTCACCGAAAGTGCACGAATAAACTCCTCGAACTCGATTGAGCCGTCCTGCAAAGAACACAGAGGCATTGCGAATAATCAAATGACGCAATCGGGCACAAACAAGCGACAGCAGCAATAGTTTATCAGCAGTGCTGTTTGGAATATGAAGGAAAAGTAAAGCATCTAAGGTAAATCCAGCAAAAAAAAAAGAAAATCGAGACGCCTCAGACGTTGTAGCGGGCAACTAGCACCACCAACGCAACTACATGTCCTCCTGGTCAAGGCTACGGAGCAATGTACCGTTGGTGTGGATTCACCTGCAACGTTGTTATTTCTGTGTTTGTGTGTGTGTGTGGGGGGGGGGGGGGCGTAATGTAACCGCCACAGGACTAAACTTAAAGCGAACATGTAAATATGCTCCAAATCCTGCAGCTATACTCGTACAGTACGGGCAGGCGGAAAGTATGGAACAAATACCCATTAGCTGGTAAAGGCGCTCAGTGCTAATAAAGGCGTAATAATTGAACTAACAGCTCTCGAAAATCAAATAAACCGAAACCTATTGGCGCAGCGAGGTAACAGTAACGCTAATGAAGAAGGAAGGAAGCACGTATATCCGCATGCAAGCGGAGATTTAAGCAGGAAGCTATTTTTATTAGATTATGTTTAGCTATGTTTGGCTCGCAGTAAGCACGACATAAGTACGCTTCGTACCATATACAATAAAATCAAACGAAGCTACTTGCTTGCCCACACGCAAAATACAGCATGTTATATATGTGTACACTATACCGCACATGTGTTAACTCCATATGCAGTTCCTCGTTGCTGGTAATGGCACACAACGGCATGTACTTTTCCGTAACAAACTGCGCACAACGAAAAGCGGTCTCTTCTTAAATTTATATAGATCTAAATAAATTTATTGCAACTTCGCTGGTTAACTAAAACTCAATTAGTAGGTTAGTTACGCGTAAACGTAGGGAAGGCAAAGAGATTACGTGCACTAGAGCTTCAAATTCGTCGCACAATCCCAAGAGAACTTCACAGAAAGGTAGCCACGTTCTTAGCTCTCCGACGTCACAAGGACGCAGCGTGACTTCATCATCGCAGAAAAAAAAAAGGGGGGGGGGGGGGTTATGTCTTGGCATGCATAGTTGGACTGCCTGTACAAGTGCCGCTTTACCTTTTGCATTCGTTAGACTAATAACGATCTTGACTGTTACGACATGACGTCTTCTCGACAGAGACTCATTACTTCGGAAGTTTTGACTCGGGGCGACAAAAAGAGTCTCATTGATCACACCCGAGCGCCACAAGTACTGCCGTAAACCAGACCATTACACAAAACAGAAGACCATAAAACACTGTATGAGCGCCAGGCCAGATTTTAGTGCCGACGGGGCCAGCCGATCCAGTGCTTCGAATGTTTTGCGAAAGCCGTGGGACAATTACAACGGGGCGGGGCGGCGTCTGAGTCGTGACCGTCCATCACTGGGAATTTCAACAGCGACAAGAATATACCATATATAGAAATTGATTACTGGCGCTATAAATGGAACGGGGAAAATGAGAAAGAATAGAGGGTGCGCGTTGTGCGGCGATTAATAACTTCGATCACGGCAGACGTGTACCAACATTTTCCGATTCGTGCTGTTGTAGAGAGAAAGCTCCGTCGTTCTGGCGAATCATGTCTCAAGAATGAGCATGTTGCAACAGTATTCAGACTACGCGGCAAGCTCTTTAATTTAGGAGAAAGCATTGTCAAGAAGAAATAGCTTAGGCAGCGCATGATTTATCACAAAGAAAGTTTTCAATTAACATTCGGTCGCAGGAGCGGGATTCAAGCAAATGATTACGGAATGGTTGTAAACGAAACACCCTTTGTCGGGTTATGGTAGCGATTGTGCTTCATTGCTTTTCTTTTTCTATTCAGCGCGCTTACTCAGGGCAATGAACAACCCCCAGCCCACGTTGTTGTTGCCAGGATTAGCCGGGCGTGCAGAAGGCATGCTAAGAAGGGAACTGGGCTAGAGGAATCAATATTAAAGGGGCCCAGCTGTTGCGATAGTCGTACGAGCGCGTGCCATAGCTGTGCTGTGACTCGTGAGGACCTCAGTTCGCTCCGACTGAGAAACGGCCACACACACACACACACACACACACACACACACACACACACACACACACACACACACACACACACACCTTCTTCCTTTCTACATGGGGCTCATGCGGGTGTGAGCTGCGCAGGATTTTATTATCGTTAATCCTGACCTAAACAGACCAGCTTTCCATGTTATTTATGTCACGGCCTATCAGTCATGTTAGTTGTCCATTTGCACCCTTCCCTGTCAATTTGCATATACGCCAAGTAAACGAGGCGTGAGGTTTCGATTTGTATCAGAATTTGTGGTATTTTATAGACATTTGAACTTCCAGTTTGCTAGAGGCGAACGCAAGGCGCCCGGGAATAAACTCAAGGGCACTACTGGCTAGCGCCATAAAAAAAAGGAAAACAACTTACGCAGTAATGTATATCACAACACCACGCCGCAAACTGCTTGCGGGTGTTTGCTCGACAAACATGCGCCCTTCTAACAGTCAAACGTGTGCATGCATACGGCACGTTGGAGCCCTTACGGGAAATCATGGACGGCGAGAGCAAAAGCCGCTTCCCTTTGTCGCATTGAGCGCTCGCTGCAAACCTACTTTTATCTAAACACTCTTTTTTTTTATCTTCGTTTAAAGAACGGTTTTATCTATGTGCTGCACAATGTGTTATTACCAGTACTTTTTCTTAACCGTCTCGTGATTCGTGATTTCTTGCTGCTGAAAATTCGGTGTCACCCCTAGCCCCATTTATCTGTTTACTCTTCGAGTGACTTCACAAGAAATCAAAACGAATCAACCACACAAAACGCTACTTCAAATAATACGATTTTGTTCCTAGAACATGCGGATGGCTACGCCCACGACTCTGCATAAGTCGATGATTAACTGTTACTGAACTGCACTTGCAATGTTTTGTCCACATCTCTGTGAATACAGTATTTTCATTGCATTTAGCAATTTAGTCACCCTTGTGAATATATCGCTCTCCAGGGCTACTTCGCCGCGGCATGTGCTGAATGGATTCCTCGTACGGGTGTTAAACCTTGCAACATCTACTTGATTCAATAAACACACTTTTGGATGATCCGGCAGCTATGAAACTGAGTGTGGTTTAGGCATGGGAGTACTTGCATCGACTTAACGAGATTGTACGAGTTTAATCGCTTGGAGCAAACGATTGCATGATGAGTCGCTTTTATAATAAGCAACTTAACGCAGACTAACACCAGTTAGCCTGTTCTCCGTGTTGTGTGTCTTTCGTGTGGGTAGTATACAGCGTATCACCGAAGAGCATTAATGGTTTCGAGTTTATTGCCTACCCCTGAGCTCTGTTTGTAGCGGTCGGGAAGAATTCGTAGGGATATATTATTTTACCTACATTGGCTGGCTACACGAGTAACGCTAGTGTAGGAGGCTGGCTTTTAGGGGCGAAGCTCCTTAGTGTGTGGGTCGTTCCCTCCTCTGTCGTAGTAGTAGTAGTATGTATGTATGTAGCCGCCTCGCGCCGCCGGGAGGCTCGCGCGCCGGAAGGCACGCGCCGAGGGCGAGCGCCTCGCGGCGCGTGCTTCTCTCTCTCTCTCACTCTTCCATTTGCTGTCTTGTGTGAGAGAGAGAGAGAGAGCGAAAGGCGCGCGTTGACTATGGAAACGCTCTTTCTTCGATGAACGCTGTACCAGCTCGCAAAGAAGGAGAACGCGCCCTCACCCGCGAGAGACAACGTTGGCGCTGGCAGCGTCTTCTAGCGAGTTTCTTGATTGAAAAATACCGACTGCTCGCGCTGGAGACCCGTTCACCGGCCACCCATATATATATATATATATATATATATATATATATAACACTCTTATATATATATACTCTATATATATATATATATATACTCTATATATATATATATATATATATATATATATATATAGGCACTGGATGTTGACTTGCAATGAAGTGCCTGTGGGAGATTTCACTTGTGCATAGTTGAACCCTGAGGATTCGTAGCGTGCGCGTTAACTAAATTAATCGGGAACACGGCACGATCTATGATGAACCTCCGGAGCTTCGCCCACTCATCATCATTCACTCCGTGGATATGCTGCGAAATTTTTTTCTTATTCCGCGAAGAAAAAGTGTACGTCCGCCCACCTACACGGAGCCATTTTCTTATAGTTCTAGTGTAGCACAAGAACTGCCCCTTCTACATCGAAGTTTCGCTGAGTGTAGGCAGGAGCAGGTAGCAGATGACGGACAAACAGGCGGACGTTGCAAAAGCGCGGCGCCATTTTGTCTACGACTGATCGCGCGGTAGACACGCGTGTGTGGCGACGAAAGAAGAGTTTTCAAGATATAGACGACGGCAAAGTGCTGGCGCGACCGCGTGTCTCAAAAGAAGGTGCCGTATTTTCGAGGGAGATAAACATTCTTATTCACGGATGGTGCGTATGCATATGTACAAGCTGTTCAGTCCTTTTTGCGACGAGGGTGTCTTTGTGCACTGCTCATATCGCGGCCTATGTAGCCGGAGTGCGTCGAAATTGGTGCCTGAGATGGAGTTCGCCGTTTTCAGTGTTCGGGTAAAGACCTGTACGCAGCCAGTGGAGTACGGGCGAAGTTCAAAGATGGGTATTTTTTCGGAGAAGACGACGCCAAAGGCGTATAGTTGGCCTGATTGGATGTAGTTCAATCAGCTATGTGTATACCACTATACGTTATAGCATTTGCCCTGCACTACACTCGTGTGCACAATCCACCGCACATAGTGAGGTAAAAAAAAAACGTGGTTGATTCCTCTGTCATAGCAATCGGCATAACACGAAAGGGACACCTGTCTTCGCGAAGTTGTGGAATGCACAAACGGCAATATGGTGAATCTAGGTTTGGGAGATGGCTTGGCCACTGTGAACACGTGAACGCATTACATGTAGACATCAGCTGCACCACAGTAAAGTTTTCCATCCATCCATCCATCCATCAGCTGCCCCTCGACACGGCACAGGCATCCTCGACAGTTGTACACGAGGGAAAGTTTCCGAGAGAGAGAGAGAGAGAGAGTGAAACATCTTTATTATTATCAAGGAGTTGAGGGAGCATCATGAAAGGAACCCCTAGACCGGGGTCCCTAGGATGATTCCGGCGATATTTCGAGCCCGGTGTGTTTGGCTCGTAGGACCTCGGGAGGTCCGTCGCGGAGGGCATCCGAACGACTCACATTGCTCCGCAAACACTGAATTGCACGCGCAAGAGCCCTGCGCAAACCTGCCATAAGGAAGGGGCGTCCGCAAACGGTGACACCTTGCAAGCGAAACCGAACGAGTTGTCAGCGGATCGTTTTGTGAAAACACAACCCACTGCAACGAAAGGCCAATCATTTGCTTGTCGACAGCCGTCCTTGCGTTCCTGGAGCAGTGCGCGTCGCCATAGAACACACCTGGCCACGCAAGAGAAATTCGGTAGCGGCCGCGTTCGTACTTCTCCTGAGGAACGCACCGTCGCGACGCCGCCACGCCCCTAACTTGCGAGGCGGTCGAGGCGCGAACACTACCGAAGCGCTGACTACCAGCGCGACTACTTAATGAAAATATGTTCCGCTCTATCTATTGTTCCTAGATGGCGGCGCCACCGCAGCGAACCTAAGCGAAAAAAGAGAGCAGTGGATGGGAGGCAATGTTAATTTAAGTGTAATTTTGCTTGTTAACATCTGTAGTTCACTGTACTAAACACCTTTACTTTAACGGGACAAAATTGAATGCAACTTGAAAAGCGCTGTAGAGTGAACATATAAGGCCCATCTGTTCCATATACGAGCGACGTTGCGGTGGTGTATCGGGAGAGCATCCAGCACCTTTCGTCAAATCGCGGGTGAAGGTATACGTTGGAGTCCGACTGGGTGGAACTTTTTTATTGTGAATGTGTGCTGATTTTTTCAGAGGTCCACCTCCGTTACGGAAGTAGGTCACAGACTTCTTGGTGGACCCCGGCATAAAACACTTTCGTGTTAAAAAAAAAGAGCCCTACCACGCACACACGTCGCGCATTTGACTAGGGCGTGACGTCTAGTGCGAAACTACAGAACGGCAATGTGCCTGAATCCTCGCGGGGTAGAAGGTTGGCACGCTACGCTGCCTCTGCTGGTGATCGTGAATTACATGGCACATGCCTTTGCTATGGTTGGACAGATATAAAGCTGTCGACAACATCACAATTCACACGGGGGCGTGACTGCTAGCATTCCACTACTCATATGTAAGGCTTTCACTCTATCATAAGTTTTTTCACGTTTTGCGTAACTGTTCTCCCATCAACCCAGCTCATCGCATCTCTCAACGCATCAGCCATGTTAAAGCGGTGTACCCTCCCCGTGCCCGCACCGCCACGCATCTGCAATCATTTTTTGTCAAGACTGCCATCGACTGGAACAATCTTCCCTCAGACATCGTCCTTCACGTCAATCATACTCATTTCAAGAATTCCGTTGAGTCACACTTTGTAAATATGAACTAACTTGTTTGTTTCTCCAACCCCTCATGTAAAACCCTGTGTACAGGGTCCTTGAGGTATTTTCAATAAAAAAATAAATTGATATGTTCAATTCAATTCTACTCTATTCAATTTCCTTATTTTCTAGAGCAGTCAAGAGGGCGGCGAGAACTAAAGGCTTGCGAGCCTGACAAAGCTCCCCGCCTCCGCATACACTTCATACAACGTTTAGTAGTCTTCTATATAACATATACGCTAGGCTGAAGCAGTGATAGCTATAACATAAAGCAAAAACATGCTTTTAACTGAAGATATCGAATATGTGCATACATAATATATACATATTTATGCAATGTTTACAACTAAATCACAAAAAATCAGCATAAATGTTCAGCTACGAAGCTGCACACGATGTTGATTCTGTGGCTGATGATGACAATGAGGACTAATGACTGGGCTTCTTGTACTTCTGTAACGGGTGGATTGCTTTAAACCACCCTGTCGTAGAGCAGTTCAAATGGCGTAGTTCCAGAAGCAATAGTGCACCTTAGCCGCGAAGCAGTCATTGCTGAGGATGTGACTACTTGCCCGAAAATACACCCATGTAACGGAATTTTGTTTTCGAAGCAGTTCTGAGTTCTGCCCTAGTTCTGCAGTTGTAGATTACTGGACACTTAAGGAATAGTTACTGGGTCCGATTCTGGAAGGAGATGGGACTTGTTTTCGTCCCATTACGCCGACCAGCAGGTCTTGCACGTCTCGTGGCAGCGTACCGCGGCATCCCGATAAGATCCACTGAATAGAATAACCTTTTGGTTTCGCTTGCACGGCTTCACTGTTTGCAGACAATTGTGCCTTGTAGCGGATATACACACCTCTCGGGAACGTGCAATGCACCGCCTCCTGTGAAATTATCGCAGTCGCTAGTCGTTAGACAACTTTCTCTTTTGTGCCAGTACCTGTGCAGTGCCTGGGTGCTGTTCTGCTCACAACGGATTCCCATGCCCACAGCACCCACCAATCTCCCGCCCCTCAACGGTATCGCCGAGCGCCTCATATCGCCGAGATACGAGACTGTGGAGATAACATTAAATTGCTTGTGGGAAGACACGTCCCACTTTCATGTGATACCAGTTCGTCTAACAGAGGCAGCAACCGCGTTTTTGTTATCTTCTGAAGTTACTCTTGATTGGCCCGTAAAGAAATTAAACATCAATGTAGTCAATAGCTTCTGCATCCAGTGCGCCTTAACTTGTTGAGATCCACGACATGACTATATCACAACTGTTCTCGTGAATGTTATGATATTTTCTAACAGCAAAGATCACATAGGTGGCATCGGCGCCAAAATTTTACGAGGCATGACTAACTTTCCAGAAATATGGTCTGCGATTGGCGAGTGGGTATTCCATTGTTGGCACTATCAAAGCGACAGAAATATCAACACCTGCCATCTGATTCAACTGGGCGTAGATTTGACAGCAATTCAACATCACTATAATGCGCACCCATTGAATGCATTCGGAAGAATGCAATACTACGTTAGCGACTTCTACGGGACATTCGCACGACTCCGGATAGACCGTTACACAAACAACAGCAGTCGCGATTTTCTTCGGTGCAGCGTATACCCGCAGGTTAAGCACCTTTCTATAGCATATTGCGCAACTATCACGACGTTCGCTCGATGACCTGAGTTGCAAATCCGTCTTATTTTTATTTTTTTAATTTGCGCATACTCAAATGTGATCCACCGCGCTTTGACACTGGATTCGGCGCCGTCAAAACATTTTGCCACACGTAATACTATAGAGGGCTTAAGCGGGCCCTCAGAGAGCACAATGTGGCACACCACGCACCGGCCTAAATCCCCCACTACGTGACGTAAATACCAACAAACCGGCAACGCGCAATCCTTCGTCGGGCAACAGCCCTTTTCGCAGCAAACACGACACTCGACGAACTTAACTACGCGGTCTACGTTGAACAGAGCCCGGTGTTGACGAAACTCCAAAGCAGTGGTAGCCCTTGTTTTGTTTTTTTATTATTCTCGGACGCACTGTACACACAGACTCGACCCGCTTAGGCTCACAAGCCTATTATGTGCCGCTAAGCTAAAGCTTCGTGCAAAGCCGGGTTCGCGACCAGGCCTCCGATCGAAATCCTTTTTCGGATGCACCGTCACACGTTACAAGCGGCTCACATATGCACGGGTTCGTTTACGCGAAAACATTGCGTGTTTTGGCGATTTTGTTTTCTCTCGGCACTCTCCACCGCGTCCGGTTTTCTTTCATCGGGGCGCGGAGCCAGGCACGCATGGCTGAACGCGATCCGAACCGAGCACCGCGGCTTCAAGTTGTACGGGACAAGCGCGTTCAATAAATCAGCGCTGTTCGGACACGGCAAGTGACTTTGTTTCCCGAGCAGAGCACGCTCTTGCCAGAAAAAAAAAAAGGCGTTCGTTTCCGGACACATTATGGGATCATTCAATTGTTCCAATCCACTCTGTGTTCTTTTCTGTTCCGTCGCAGCCTCTGCTGAGGTATGCAAACTCCGTGGCGCGTGAGTGCGCAGAGGGTTTCCATAATTGAGCACTCTCTCTCTTTCCGTCCTTACAGCTCACTCTTTTTGCGCCCGCTTCCGGGTCAGCCTGATCGAATATTTGAAAGCAAAAGCGAATGTCATGTGAGGCGAAGCGGGCACATTTAGGTTGAATCAGGAGACACGAAGCAGAAAATTGAAATGTAGAGCCATGAATATCGCAACACAGTTTGCAATGTTATATATATATATGGACATTGTTTTAAGTATATGAGCACCCTTGTCCACCCCGCATTCTTTGCAATTCTCCGCCCTTTCTAGTTTTCGGGGGCGTCCTCCGTTCACTTCCAGGAAACCGGAAGCTGTGGTTGCCCGTAAATCAATCAATCAATCAATCAATCAATCAATCAATCAATCAATCAATCAATCAATCAATGTTTTATTTCCGTTTGCCTGCGTCTACCGACAAAGTGAAAATAGGTGGCAGGACAAAAAGCTGCTTTGTTGGAGCTTGGGAAAGCTCCTGCCACCCGTAATACAGCAGCAAAATATACGTACAGGAAATGAAACACGCACAGTAGCTTTTTTTTTTCTTACAGCTGTACAATTTTTAGGCGAACCGCTTCACCGAATGTATGAGTAGGATTACAAGTATAAACTCATAAAATAGAGACAGAAAATATAATAAGACAGTCGTGAGTTCATATACCGTTAGCATCGAAAATCAAAACGTCTTGGCATAATTATAAGTTGGAATGGTCTGTTCGAGATAATAAAATTTTTACGCTTCACAAAGACCTAATATTTCCTTTTGCGTTAGGAGTAATATGTCTATATCTCGTCCATGGTGTTCGATCAGTGTAAGTGACATTGTGTGCCGAACCATTTCTGTGCCATAATGTGTGCAGGAAAAGGAAATTTCAAATGGAAACCGGTGCCTAGAGGAATAGCACGCTATGTTTTTTTTTTTAATTTGCTAGGTCTAAAACTTCTGTATGTTGACAAGTATAGCATTTTAATACATTGTTAATAGTCTGCTAATGCAAATTTTGTCTGATTTTATGATTCTCGTTTTACAAAAAATGTGGTTCTGTGTGTTCTCGAAACGGTTTATTGACAGACCGCAGTGCCCTTTTCTGCAACAAAGCAACTTTATGTAGGTTTTTGTGTTTTGTATTTGTACAGATTGACTCGCAGTAATACAATTCAGAATTCAGCAAGTCATAGCAAAAAGTCCTTTAATATTTCCCAGAAAAATCTAATGACAACAACTTAACACGCTGGCAGCTTTGCCCAACTTCGTCAGTAGGGTTTTCATATGCTCATTCCAAGACATGTTTCATGAAAACGACTCCAAGCAATTTTACAGATTTTTCAATATCCATATTATGAGGCCGTAGGGTTTTGAATTGAGTTGCATTCTCCGCAGATCCCCGAAGACGAAACAAGACGCACTTCGTTTTTCATTCATTTAGGTTCAACCTAGTTCTTTGACAACATCTATATATAACTGTTGATAAGAGGCTGTGGCCTCAGGTACTACACCTACACCTTTGGTATTCGCTCCGTGTAATAATGACACCATATATATATATATATATATATATATATATATATATATATATATATATATATAAACTGTGGATAAGAGGCTGTGGCCTTCAGTACTACACCTTTAATATTTGCGCCGTGTATTAGGACTGAGAAATTGTCTGCATAAATAAGATACTAGCATTGGTCATAAATTCTCCTTATATCGTTTATGTAAGAAACGAAAAATATTGGTCCCTTTATATTTCCCTGAGCGACCCCGCACTCAAAGGGCAACAGCCTGGATTGACGTTTGTTCAGTTCGACGTATTGTAGACGGAAGTTTAAATAGTTTTTAATTAGTTGCAAATCTCTTCCTCTAAAGCCATATGATTATAATTTATCTAAATGGTTGATTCGATCTAATCTCATAATGAAGTCTAAGAATACACCTAACATCATGACCTTATTTTCCAAATGCTCCAGAATAGCTTCCTTTTGAGTAAGAAGTGTATATAGGAAGCAAAGTACCACAAGTCCTGATAACAGTAAACTCATAGAAAAATGAGGCAGGGCTTCAAACGAACAGTTATGTGTGATATCTGGTTATACGGATAGTGTATAAATCAGCAAACTAGCCCCTACGATAATTATATGGAATAATTTATTGAACAGCAAATTAAGCTTGTCCATGAGCGAATTGTCAATATGCGGATATTAGTAACATGTGATTGAATTCAACTATTGTCCACCCAAGTCAAGGAAAAGTTAACCAAACTTTACGGCCAGGAGCCATTAACAACACTTAAATGGAACATTAAAGTCGCCTAAAGCTTTATTTTGAAACCACTCATTCTTTATACACCACCTTTCTTCGACAGCCCTGATTATAATTCGATTTATTGCTTTCGACTAAGCAGCCACACAGATGGGAATCTGGGCGCCATTGTTTGTACAGTTTTACAGATGTGTATCATTATCACCTGGGTTCAAACACAACATGGCTCCTTCTTTAACTTTACGAAATGGAAGTAAAACTTCCTGGAATGGAAGTAAACTCCTCTGCGAAATTTAATCACGTTGCAGTTATTACGCCTACCACTTTTTCCAATACAGTAAGAGAAATATATTACAAAATTAGGGGAAGACGCTGTACTTACGCTCAGGAATACCAAGAACGAATAGCAACCAGTGAGTGAGTGAGTGAGTGAGTGAGTGAGTGAGTGAGTGAGTGAGTGAGTGAGTGAGTGAGTGAGTGCTGTTTTACGATACCCTCCCTTGTTTGAGTGGATATTCAGAGAGTTTGAGAGTATAACAGGCTGACCCATGAGATATGCGATAACGGGAGCGTGACAGCAGGGCTGGGCAGTATCGCGACACAAGAGTATCGCGATAGTATTTAAGTGATACTCTTCGGTATCTGTATTGCTGTATCGAGATACTTTTGAAAAAGGTATTTGTATCTCGGTAGTGAAATACTACGATGTATTGCCCGTATCGAGATACTATGCAGCACACGGGTATCTCGTTTAAGGCAGTATTTATGAAGGCGGTATCTATCCCCTATAACACGAATTTGTGCTCCTCTGCAGCTGTATAGAAACTTTTCTCTTTCACGAGTCTTGTGTTGAGGTCGAACCGACAGTGTCTAGATGACGGCCTATTTGAGAAGCTCCTGTTGATTAAGTGTAATTAACACGCCAAGCTTTTCAACAAAACAGATCTTTGTTAAATAAATGCATATATACTTTTTTTTTTCAATTCGTTCGTTAGTGATGCCAGCGCTTCGCTTGAGCTATGCTGTTTCTAGCATAGCTGATACTGTTGCCGCCATGTATGTCGATTTCGGTGCACAATCTGTGTTACTCTTGCTGTGACACAGTGTAATTTTTTTAATTGTAACTGATATCTCAACATATGTCGTTATTAACAATTATGTGCAGTGTAAGCCTCCTTTGTAATGCCTTAATGGCACTCATAGAACAGTGATAACATAATAAATAATTTGCAAATTTCAATGCGTTGCAACATTTTAAATATTATGTTACACTTAATAAGTGTATTTACGAAATTTTAACATTTCCGACATAGAAAAAAGTATTTCAATATCAGTATTGCTGGATTTGTATTCCGGAATACTTTTCTTCGTCTTTTTACAAAAGTATCTCTGAAATATCCCGCTACGTCAATTACAAATGTATCTCCCTATCTGTATTTTGGGCAGCCAGAACGTGTATTTTGAAATCTGTATTCCGAAATACTTTTTCGGGTATCTTTGCCCAGCCCTGGGTGACAGCAACCAATGGGCAAGTGGTGGACACCCAAAAAAATGACGAGCAGTTTTGCTTGCTTTCTTTTAGATAATATACTGCAAGACTAAACGTTTTTCGTCTTGAAATAAGAATCTTTTATAAAAACGACGAATTTTTGTTTTGTGAGCGTAAATGCGTGATGTGCAGAGAAAACCTCGTCATGAAAAAAAATCACACCATATCCACGAGGTGAATGATGATGAGTGGGCGAAGCTGCGGAGGTTCATCGGTAAAAACCGTGAATCTTCCGTGAATCTTTCCCAGTACATCATCAAAGACGTGACAAACACTGTGTGTCGCCATCTAGCGCTCTCCTATCACACTTGGGCACGCAGCGAGCGCCTCCGCGCCATCTATTGATCAATTCACGTACTAGCTAAGCAGCACCGCAGCGCTCTGACAGACAGACAGACAGACAGACAGACAGACAGACAGGCGGACAGACAGGCGGACAGACAGACAGACAGACAGACAGACGGACGAACGAATGAACAGACAGACAGACAGACAGACAGACAGACAGACGGACGGACGGACGAACGAATGAACAGACAGACAGACAGACAGACAGACAGACAGACAGACAGACAGACTCCCATACTACGGGTTCCCATACATTTGAATGAGGCGAGCACCGCAGCGCCATCACGCCATCTAGTGAGCACTTCATAAACAGTGGTGTAGGTTACACGATACGACGATACGTGACAACCGACCCACAGCTTGAGGAGCTTCGCCCCTAAAACGCGGCCGCGCCTTGCTGCTTATAGGAGGTACTACTTTTGTCGCCCGCTAATAGGAAGACCTTACGTTTATGCACTCTAAGATCGATTGCTAAGATTGTGGCTGGTGGCTGAGGAGCACTAACGCTGTCACGAGGAGACGCCTTAGGAAGATGTAGCGAGGAGAACGTCAGACGGCATGTTCGATCGTTTACTCGTTGCAGCGATGGTCATAGGCAGCACTGCCGGCTATGCTGATGTGCCAAGCAAACGTGTGCATCGATGACACAACTAAACACACACAGTTGATAGAGTAAGGTCGTCTTGGTTATGCATATATAGACGGGCCACAGGATGAACTGATGCGGGAAGTAAGACCGATTACAGATTAGCTGAAGGAAAAAAAGGAAATGTAGGCATAGCGTTTTACTGGTTACCATGCCGGCGACATCGACAAAGAACATACCAATGATGTTACCGGAATGCACACAAAGCTGACGTGAAGGAGCCAATCCAACTGCCAAGAATTGATGCACCGACCAATGTTCGCGTGTACGCTGGTGCGGGTTGTCGTACGAGCCACATATATAAAATGTGGCCGGCTACCTGCGTCCAGATCTGTCCCGCCCCCCTTCGGACCACAGCGTAATGCGAAGAAGTGATAGTCACATGAGGTTGCAGTGCTGCCCGCCATGTCGAGAAGTTTATTTAAGACAGAATCAAGCAAAGCTCTAAGCCCCACTATAAAAACCTACAAAGCCGTTCCTATATCCTGTACTTACATCTCGCTCAAGAAGCATAACCCTGCTTTAAAAGGCACCTCAGCAGATCTGACAGTTTTGAGCCGACAAGTACATAGCGCGCATGCATAGCGAGCTCACCATCATGTCTACGCGGGGCCCGTACCCGTTTTGGATATTCGGGCATGAGCCACATGTAAGAAAGAAAGAAAGAAAGAAAGAAAGAAAGAAAGAAAGAAAGAAAGAAAGAAAGGTCGTGTATGGCTCATACACGCATGGTGGACTATAGAGAAAGCCGCCGGGTCGCACACCCACCGAAGTGTGCGAATCTATCAGATATTAAATCAAGGTTACGGTCTCCTACATTAATAACTATTTAGACTCAACGTCACCTATAAATCGCAGTCGTGAGAACAACGTAGTGACCGTTCTAGAAAAAGAATTTTCATCGCTCTGTATAAAGGTTCAATAAAGTGCTCTATAATACAACGCGTGTGAGACAGCACGTACTAATCCGCCCATGTCGTAACCCGGCTGCCACGTACGAGAATTGAACCAGCGACCTTCGTCCTCAACGAGCTCTGCCCTCTCACACTGCCCCTTTGGACGAATAAAAGTGCAAAATCCACTATCCATGCAGCGACAAGATCATAGGTCATAGAATCCGCCAAAAATTCACCAAGGACCACACGCGTATGTGCACGTGATACCGAATTATGTTGCGACGTACATTGCGGAGCATGGGCTGATGCCGACAAGCAACAAGGCGGCGGCGCGCTGCCTAGCGCACCTGCATTATTTAGCAACACACTGGTCAAGTAGAGTAAGCTTAACGTTCATGGCCGGCCGAAGTAAAAAAGAAACAAACAAAAAGAAAGGGAAAGCCTAGGATCAGCTATACAACCGTCTTGAACAGAAAGGAACCTATCATTAAGTGCACCGTCCATACGGAAAGAAATCAGTTATTTAGAGGCTGTACCCGAAGCTTGGCACCTGGTAGAGGCGGAGAAATTTCCTGAGCTTGACTTTCATGTCGTGTCAGGGCGATGCCCGTATCGCGCGGTTAACCACAGTGTCCTCTCTTTCTTTTTTTCACAGTGTATGCGGTTCCTGTAATCAGATTACAAGACACGGAAGCGAGGGATTTAGGAATCTCAGACGGCGCCGCATAGCTTATTCTCTCGTCTGCAGTACACTTGGAGAGATTTGCTTCGCACGCTAGCAGTGTATTCGAGACGCTGCAACGTTTCACTCTGTAACTTAGCGAATTATATCTTGTGGCAGTTCTGGCACAAGTTCTGGCGGCGATAGTACAAGGGCACGCTATAGCACATATATGGAACAACACGCCAGCGCTAACGTAGCAGGATTCCGTGGTACGCGGCTACCTCACCACCTCGCTACGCACAAAGCAGCATGTAGCAGAGGCTGAATCGGTTTAGAACCACCTTTCGGGCTCTCTGAGAAAACAAATTCTACGGATATAGTAAAAAAATCTCGTAAACAACCCGTTCAAATTTGCGTACACTCATGCGCGGCACGCGGAATTCATAAGCGGAGCACAAAGGTTGCCTCTTTGACAAGAGCCCTTCCTTCGAACTGACACTCGTCTTTACTCTTTTCGAGGTAGTTCCCATTATTACTGTTGGTCGACAGTCGACATAGATCAAGAGAGACGTGTTGATCATATGCCCTCTTCCTCTTTTTACTGCGCATAACACAGTAGTGGTAGTTAAATAAGTGGGCTGAAGTTAAGCAAAAACATCGCTTTAGAACCGCGCACAGAAGTCGTGAAGGCCCAGCCATGCGCACGAACAGGGTATTTACATTTAAAAAAAAATAAAACTCCTTCTCGGGCAGTTTGGTGCGATTTGCACACGTGAGTTTAGGGCGCTAAAGCAACATATGATGAGACATTCGTGCACGCGCGTCTTTCTCTTTCTCGAAGCGTCTGTTGTTTTTCTGTGCCCTAAATAGTCATGTGTACATTGTATATACAGGTACGTCAAGCCTGCACGCATGCCACGAGGGGAAACAAACAGCAGATCCGACGAACAAAAGAATGCACAGAGATATCGTATAGCAGCACCGCGCAGGCACAGCCGCTCCAGCGGGAAACAGGCAAACGGGTGCGTGGGTCGGCCGTACACTCTTAGCAAGGTAACCTTTAGTTTATTTTATAGGTACACAAAAATGTGAAAATATGCTCCTTTACTAGAGGTTAAAGCACTTTAACCTTTATAAAGGGGCATATTCTCACATTTTTGTGTACCTCTAAAATAAACTAAAGGTTACCGTGCTAAGAGTGTAGTGTCCGCGAGTGCCACTAGGTCGTGCGGGAAAAAAAAAAATGAGCACATAGCACAGAAGCCAATAATAAGAATATAATAATAATAATAATAATAATAATAATAATAATAATAATAATAATAATAATAATAATAATAATTCACGTGCCGAAACTACTATATGATTACGAGGCACGCCGCAGTTCATTGCTCCTGAGATTTCGCCAGTTGTGGTGGTGCTCTTTAACCTGCACTGAAAACATACAGTACACGGGGTTCTAGCATTTTCGCCTCCATCGGAAACGCGACCGGCGCGGCCGGGATTGAACCTGTGTCATTCGGGTCAATACAGAGAAACACAAAAGGTGAAAATAGCTCCTTCACTAAGTGTTAAAGCACTTTAACCTTTATAGGGGCTTTCTCACAATTTTTGTGTACCTCTAAAAATAACTACAGTTTACCGTGCTAAGAGTGTAGTGTCCGCGAGTGCCACTAGGTCGTGCGGAAAAAAAAAATGAGCACATGCACAGACCAATAATAATACTAATAATAATATAATAATAATAATATAATAATAAAAAATAATAATAATAATATATAATATAATAATAATAATAATTCACGTGCCGGAGCTCCTATATGATTACGAGGCACGCCGCAGTTCATTGCTCCTGAGATTTCGCCAGTTGTGGTGGTGGTGCTCTTTAACTGCACTGAAAACATACAGTACACGGGGTTCTAGCATTTTCGCCTCCATCGGAAACGCGACCGGCGCGGCCGGGATTGAACCTGTGTCATCGGTCAATAGCATAGAAAACTCAGATGGCGTAATGCCATGGACAGGGCATTTTCACCGCAGCCCCGTCATACGCTAGCCAGCGTAAGTATAGTGCAAAAGTATTCTGTTCTCTTCTATGGCGAGTGCACTGCGCGATTGGCTGAAGTCATGAATTGGGCCGTATGCACTACGCTGGCACGCCAGCGGACTACAGAAAATTGCGGAAACGCACAAATGATGACGAGGCCGAATAAAACACAATTAGACCTAATTCAGGATCTTTGCGAAGCCCAGTCCTCTGCAACTACTAAAAAAGCCAGCCGATCCCATCGGTTGTGGGAATACATGTCATGCAAAGCAGTCAGCATGAAAATTCACTACGACGAATTGTTTCGCGTTAACCCAAGCGCAGGATCAACGTCTTTGTGCAAAGAGAGTAGTTGTATGCGTAATGTGAGCTTACCAGGCACGTCTTGAGCATTGTAATTTGTAGCGACTAAAGGTTTGCACGACGCTAAGTCGGCATGCACGTTATTGCACAGACACCTGTTTTATCGAACCGAAATGCACGCTACGGTGCTCGCATGTGTTTATCGAAAGCGCCGTTCGTTGGAATACTTCTTCGGGGTTGGGCGAAGGTGGACAAAAGCACGATTAGGGGTCGCAGTAAATATCTATTGTTCGTTGCATTGCTCTAACAGAGGTTAACACACTACAACCGCATTTGACGTCGTACAAGCACCAACATCACGACAGCCGTTGGACAACTATCACTACAACTGCTGACGCAATACGTTTGTGTTATGTACTTCTTGGCAAGACTGCCGTGGGCGAGTGATTGCTTGGCAGTTCGGGGCCCGGTTTCGATTTCTGCTCCCATACCGCGTGATAGGTTGCCTTCGGTCATTGCAACATGTTTGTCTGTGCCTGTCTGCTTGTTATGCCCGCATTTCTATCGCCAGCTATACAAGAAAATGTACGTATTTCTCTTTTTTAGCCCACGCAGAGTGTGTTATCACCAAATTTTGAATGTCTATATTGGTTGCTCATTGGTTGACATAGGCTGTAATGCAAAGCAGTGGCGGCGCTTACCTGCATATCCCGAGCCGAGCTTTGTGGCCCTGAGCTACACATTGACCGTAACATCGTTCATCATGACGTGCATGGCAGGCATGTAAGTATGCAAGAGGTGTGAAAGACACATAATTCACGTTGGTATTGTTACTCTACCATGCCATCGTTGATATTCATCAAGTAAAACGAAACGACCAGGAAAGCCCATAGATAGATAGATAGATAGATAGATAGATAGATAGATAGATAGATAGATAGATAGATAGATAGATAGATAGATAGATAGGCAGTTTTGCAAAGAAATGCTTCCCATTCAAATTTTTTAGCCGACACCAAGATTGCTTGCCTGTCGCGAATAATTACAAGCCGTGAAAATTCACCATGTCGAAGTCATACGTATAGACTAAAAATCATGCCAAAGACGTAAACGTTGTTCGTAATAGCTGCAGACTGATCACAGTTCTATACGAACTATCAGATGACCGTCCACCAATCGCTATGGCGCAGGTTTACGGCTACCGGCAATATATTATTTGCGTACAGTTGAGTACTATGAGGCGCCATACCGTATAACGCCGCGCTGTTTATAAGACATGAATCTGTGATTATATTTTAAATGTTATTTCATTACTATTATTTTTTTAATTGAGGATCCGCTATATTTAACGCAGCACTGCAAGCCACCTCAACATACGCGAGGGGAACGGAGCTAGAGTGTGCACTAATGAGGCGAGCCAATCGGAGCAGACGCAGACGCAACCGTCATTGCATGGGTGCCTTCCGCATTAGCTCCACGAACTCCCGCGCATCTTAAAATTATTTCCATTGGCCGCGCGGTCTTCTTCCTGACGTGCGCCGGAATGATTAAAGCATCTTGTCAGAAACGGTGGCAATTCTATTGTCTGCGTGCACGTGCTCGCAATAACAAGATACATTCCGTAAACAAGAGAGCTTGATTTGGTTTGTTTAAATAAGTTAGGCTCCGCACAAGCTTGTGTCAATGGTTAGGTATGTGTTCGACGCCAGGCGGAACGGAATGATGTTATTTTACAGCTCCCCCGTTTATCTGTACGTGCGTTCCCGTAACGTATACTTTCGGCCACGAGAATAGTTGCCGCCTTTCGGGTAGCTTATTAAAGAAAAATTTAGTAGAAACTGAGGTTCTCCGAACAAAAATAGGCACACAAAACACACGTCATACGCCAATAGCATGGTGTAATGTAGCGACTAAAGGTTTGCACGACGCTAAGTCGGCATGCACGTTATTGCACAGACACCTGTTTTATCGAACCGAAATGCACGCTACGGTGCTCGCATGTGTTTATCGAAAGCGCCGTTCGTTGGAACACTTCTTCGGGGTTGAGCGAAGGTGGACAAAAGCACGATTAGGGGTCGCAGTAAATATCTATTGCTCGTTGTATTGCTCTAACAGAGGTTAACACACTACAACCGCATTTGACGTCGTACAAGCACCAACATCACGACAGCCGTTGGACAACTATCACTACAACTGCTGACGCAATACGTTTGTGTTATGTACTTCTTGGCAAGAACTGCCGTGGGCGAGTGATTTCTTGGCAGTTCGGGGCCCGGTTTCGATTTCTGCTCCCATACCGCGTGATAGGTTGCCTTCGGTCATTGCAACACGTTTGTCTGTGCCTGTCTGCTTGTTATGCCCGCATTTCTATCGCCAGCTATACAAGAAAATGTACGTATTTCTCTTTTTTAGCCCACGCAGAGTGTGTTATCATCCAAATTTTGAATGTCTATTTTGGTTGCTTCATTGGTTGACATAGGCTGTAATGCAAAGCAGTGGCGGCGCTTACCTGCATATCCCGGGCCGAGCTTTGTGGGCCTGAGCTACACATTGACCGTAACATCGGTCATCATGACGTGCATGGCAGGCATCATAAGTATGCAAGAGGTGTGAAGACACATAATTCATGTTGGTATTGATTACTCTACCATGCCATCGTTGATATTCATCAAGTAAACGAAACGACCAGGAAAGCCCCTAGATAGATAGATAGATAGATAGATAGATAGATAGATAGATAGATAGATAGATAGATAGATAGATAGATAGATAGATAGGAAGTTTGCAAAGAAATGCTTCCCATTCAAATTTTTTTAGCGACACCAACATTGCTTGCCTGTCGCGAATAATTACAAAGCCGTGAAAATTCACCATGTCGAAGTCATACGTATAGACTAAAAATCATGCCAAAGACGTAAACGTTTTTCGTAATAGCTGCAGACTGATCACAGTTCTATACGAACTATCAGATGACCGTCCACCAATCGCTATGGCGCAGGTTACGGCTACCGGCAATATATTTATTTGCGTACAGTGAGTACTATGAGGGCCATACCGTATAACGCCGGCGCGTTTATAAGACATGAATCTGTGATTATATTTTAAATTTTATTTCATTACTATTATTTTTTTAATTGAGGATCCGCTATATTTAACGCTGCACTGCAAGCCACCGCAACATACGCGAGGGGAACGGAGCTAGAGTGTGCACTAATGAGGCGAACCAATCGGAGCAGACGCAGACGCAACCGTCATTGCATGGGGTGCCTTCCGCATTAGCTCCACGAACTCCGCGCACTTAAAATTATTTCCATTGGCCGCGCGGTCTTCTCCTGACGTGCGCCGGAATGATTAAAGCATCTTGTCAGAAACGGTGGGCAATTCTATTTGTCTGCGTGCACGTGCTCGCAATCAGCAAGATACCTTCCGTAAACAAGAGAGCTTGATTTGGTTGTTTAAATAAAGTTAGGCTCCGCACAAGCTTGTGTCAATGGTTAGGTATGTGTTCGACGCCAGGCGGAACGGAATGATGTTATTTTACAGCTCCCCCGTTTAGCTGTACGTGCGTTCCCGTAACGTATACTTTCGGCCACGAGAATAGTTGCCGCCTTTCGGTGTAGCTTATTAAAGAAAATTTAGTAGATAACTGAGGTTCTCCGAACAAAAATAGGCACACAAAACACACGTCATACGCCAATAGCATGGTGTAATGTAGCAAATGCGTACAAATGTTGCGTAATTTATTGTCGGCCCAGAACACCTGAGAAGCGTCAATAATGCATGTGGTATGGCATATACACTGTGTCAGCAAAAGTGCAGACTTTAATGCGGTGAGCACAATCCGCACACGAAGGGATCAGCGTATAGCTCCTCGTCGGTACGACAATAACGCGTCCGATGCATATACTTTAGCAACACAGACTCAGTGCGGCTATAGTTAGAGCTTGGCCAGAGATTTTTGTTGGGTATAGAGAAAGAGAGAGAAAGAACTTTAATGACCAAGGGATCTTTGGGTCCATGCACGACCCCGCTGCACTACACGTTCATGAGTTCGTGGAGCTCCATGACGTGGGCAGCCCGGTCGGTGGCGATCTTCTCCCCAACCGGGTCCGTCGAGCGCAGCAGGGTGTCCCATTCCTCCCAGGCGGTCAGAAGCTCCGGGCCCCGCGGGGGAGGGTCCGCCGGGCGTTCGAGGAGAATGTGGGTAAGGGTAGCGTGGGGGTGGGTGCACTGTGTGCAAGACGGCGCATATGCCCCAGGGTGGGTGCGGGACAGCAAGATAGGGGGAGGGAAGAGTGCGGGTCTGGAGGCGGCGCCACAATATTTGGTGGTAATTTTTCAGAGAATGGTGAGGTGGGGGATACAGCTGTCGTTCGGCGCGATAGACCAGCGTCAGCTCACTGAAGGAGTGCATGCGCTCCCGGGAAGAGTCCGATTCCGCCGCCGCCCGGTTGATGAAACCTCGGGCGTGGTCATTGGCGGCTTCGTTGCCGGGGTTCCCGGAGTGCGCAGGCACCCACATCAGCTCCACATAGCGGGGCGGGTTTATGGAGGGCGAGTTTTTCTTTGGGGTTCTTTCATCTTTAAGCTGAATGCGCCCGCTTCAACGCCGAAAGAGCAGCCCTTTCAGCCACGCTTGGTCAACAACTACACAACCGCACTTCAAAGGCGCGTTGCTATCAGGGCATTGACGCGATTTCTTCGACAAACAGGACTCGTTGAGCGATCGTGACAGTGCGCTGACAAGTGACAGTGATGGTGATATGTCCCTCAGCTCCCTTCTCCCTTTCCCCTCTTTCATTCCCCTTCCCCAGTACAGGGTAGCCAACCGGAGATCTGCTCTGGTTAACCTCCCTGTCTTTCCTTTCCCTTTCTCTCTCTCTCTCTCTCTTTAATCCGGGTGTAAGCGCCACAGGTTGCGGCGTATAAGCTGTCGGGTACATACTCCAGCAACTTCATCGTCCTGTAACAATGTTTAATAGTTTCTTGATTTAATGCAATAGCGTTAAGAAGCTTGTGTTGCGCAAAATGCGTTGGCAGCATTGACCGTGACGGGAAACTGACGATGGCAATCAATGGAGAGAATCAAAACTTGTCTAATAATGCTTGTATTGTCGCTCAATTTCGCAGAACAGCACCTGTAAACAAAGTCGTTGGTCTGAAAAGGAATCGTAGACAGGTAGGAAATCGAACCCAGCTCTTCCGCGTGCGAGCCAAGTGCGCTATACTAACTGAACGGGGGTAAGTGCGCACTGAATTGGATTCGCGGTTATGGGCCACACGTAAGCCAAAAAAAGAGTAGAAGTCCTGTGTGGCTCATACCTCCATCGAATACGCGGGTACTATCCAGTAGACATAAAGTTAATCTAAAGTCTACCCTATAGCGCATCAAAAGTCCACCTCAGTCCATCGAAAGTTCACCGAAAGCTAGGGGCTATAGGACATTCCGTACACTTTATTGAGCAATAAGGTCACCTTTGCAAACTTTATTATTTGCGTCCATCGGATTTTTCGCTCATGAACAAAGCTGCCGACAGCGCATTTTCCGTCCGCCGCGGGGTCCGCTCGTTGTGCCGCTCGGCTGCCTGACCAGAACGACGCGAGCTCGACCCCGGCGGCAGCTGTCGCATAATCAGTGGAGCCGGAAATGGTAGAGGTAATGTGCGTTATTAGAGCACGTTACAGAACCCCAGGGGGTCAGAGTTTCCGGTACCCTTCCACTAAGGTGTGCCTCATGGTCATATCGTGGTTCAGGCACGCATAACCCCGTGAACTACAGCGGATTTTCTACAACGGATTTCCTACAATGGATTTTCTGGATTACGATACAGCGGATTTTCTGCGACGCGAGCTTTTTGACGCTGTCGCATTCGAATTTGTCCCGCGCCACTGTTGCGTAAGAACACCCGGGATAAAATGTGCCGAATTACTGCAGGTCCACACTGTGCTGAGTGGAGTTGCGCACTGGGATGGTTGACGTCCAGGAATTCAAAGGAGTACGAGATTGTTTGGGATTTTATAACTGCGAAATTAAAATTGTGCTCTTCTTTCGCCGCAAGTTGATGTCGTCGTTTCATTTATGCACACGCTCGGATAGCTAAGTCATGAGATGTGCATGAATCGTAAGTAACCCTGAGGAGGGGGGGGGGGGGGCATTCCTGCGCTTGCACATTAAAAAAACAAAAGATGGTCGCATCTATCTGGTAAGCTAGACGCACACAAGTTGCCGCCATTTATGCGTGCGATATCATTAGCAGAAACGCCAGGCTGACTATCAAACACGTCAAGAATTTTCTCTTTATTGCTCGAGTTTAACGCGAGCCAAGAAAGAAAAATTCACGGTTTGCGCAGATCTAGGTCAATACGGCGTTGGATATTTACCCACTTCTCTGCCGTGCTGTTTCTGATTGCGCCGATATACACGTCCTCTAATTAATCTACTCGTAGTCCCAATCCTCTTCTGGGCGAAACGAGTACTGGCTAATCCGACTAATCCAAATGAGAGCGGGCAGGCGCGATTTATTTATATTTATCCCGCTGTACCCGACTTCCCCTAACCGGATAAGCGCAATATCGGGTATATTGGCAAAGCTTGCCTGCGTACTTATAAATACGCAGGCAAGTAACTCGAGAGCAGGGACTTCAACGTTACGCAAACCAAAAGCCTGGTTCTTCAAAGCCAGGTGCTCGCATAATTAAGATCCTTTCTGCGAGAAGTCGCGGCAGTGCCTGCTCAACCAAAGCAGCAAAGTGTTTTTCCCCGCTTAGCTTAGCCGACAGAAAGGAAGAGGGAAAAAAAGTTGCACAGGAACCATTGATGATGCTTGCCAGTGCTACCGAACAGCAGTATACACCATCAAGAAAGTCACTCCAATAATTACAACCGAACGACTTCTTCGCAATGGCCGTGAAAGTCATGAAAAGCGAGTTGCACTATATTTTGTTACGTGCGATCGTTACTTCCTTTGTGACAGCGGTAGTTATCTTGATGCTTTCTGCAATATATGAAAGCGAGCTGAGGACCTCGTGGTATAACAAGTGAATAATAATAATAATAATAATAATAATAATAATAATAATAATAATAATAATAATAATAATAATAATAATAATAATAATAATAATAATAATAATAACGGTTGCCTTATATCAAACTACACATTGTCTCGACTCATCACATCATTATCTGGGATCGCGACGCCTTTGGTCCAAGCCATTTACGTCATCAGTTCTTCATTTCCGTGTGCACCGATGAGCGACAGGGGATAGTTTCGATGTCCACCTGCGGATGAAGCGAGACGTTCGCTCTTTTCTCAGCACTTAAGCTGACACGGTTTGGAAGCCTACGCAAGAGAAGGTGGTTCTCTTTTGCGTAGGCTTACAAACCGTGCGAGCTTAAGTGCTGATGATCGGGAGAGCTGGTTTGGCCTTCTTAAACTGGCACAGCGCAGCAAGGAAAAGAAACAGCCGACCAGGCCAACGGAAGAACAGCGCTCTGTTCCTTCTTTATAGGCCGGCTGGGTTGTACCATCGGTCAAGGGATGTCCTTTGCCACAGAATGGATACCGCCTGACACTGCACAAAAGGTAAGTATGAGCATCTCTTACGTAAGAAGCTCTTGTATATGGTGGTCCAATAGCAAATTCAAAACCTTTCTGCCGACGCAGGAATCACAAGTGCAAAATTTTGAGAATTCGTAAGTATAAAAGAATTGAATGACAGCATTAAAGGAAGCATGGGGAGCTATCCCGTCCACACTGTGTTGATATTAAAAATTATTTTCTTATTTTGCGGAATCAGCCTCCCTTTACGCACGTCCAAACCTGTCACGGTCTGTATAGTAAAAAAAAAATGGGATTACAGACTACATATAGGCGAGTACTTCCTATTTTTCACCGTCACACCGCTCAAACCAGGTACGAAGAACTCAAGTGTACACTCTTAGCATGGTAACCTTTAATTTATTTTATAGGTTAAAGCACTTTAACCTTTATAAAGGAGCATATTTTCACATTTTTGTATGCCTATAAAATAAAGGTTACCGTGCTAAGAGTGTAGGTATACATACCCAACGCACCTTATATGACTGTTACGTGGTTATAAGCATAAGTGGGTATCAATGCAGCAATGGATAATTCTCACAGTCCTCAGCTCACTGCCACAAAATTTCTTTTAATATTTTGCGTGACAATCATACAAGAAGGAAAAGCTACAGAAAATAGGACGCTTATTTCCTGCTAGTTTCTCACATCTATCGCATTATTCCCAGATCGAATTCGCACAGCGCCCGAAAGGGTGAGGACAGAGAAACCAAATAATAAAAAATGCTGCAATACTTACTTTAAAAAAAAGCTTCAAAACCGGAGTATGCGTTTTGCGGCAAGTAGTAATCCTGTTGGCCATCCTTTTCACATTGAGTTAGTTGGATTCGCACGCATGAATTTTTCATCGCCGCGGCAGCGAGCAATGAGAGAAAGCCCAGGCGCAAGATTTAATAGAAGGTTACGCGGGAAAGAGGATAAGCTTTACGTCAAGCCATGTGCGCCCCTTATACTAAAGAAAGAACGCAGGGAGAAAGAGAAAAGTATGTGGAAACGAGGCTTAATATAAAGTGAAATTCCTCGATCGTTCTTCTCGCCAGTATTCTTCAGCTCTAATACGACAATCACCGAGCAGACTGCCGTGTAGCTCCTTGTTGAGGTATTTTTCTGTCGACGTGAGAGCTTCGCGCCACACTGCGGTAGGCTGGCTGTTATAAGCCCAATTTAATATCCCTCTCCCCCCACACCCGCGAGAAAAAAAAAACCGTAACAATTGTGCGTTCAGGCGCACCGCGGAATTTGAATCTCGGAAGAACCCAGAACGGTTCCTTTCCCGCTCTCTCTATAATCACCGCAGAGACGTAATACGTGGGACGGCGGAATACAATGAATAAGGAAAAAAAATCCAACAAACCGCCACGTCTGCACTGCGAGCACCGGATTTTTCCACGATTTATCATCGACCACGTTGAGAAGAACAGAATGTGCAAGGTACCGCGTGCCGTGTTCCGTTTCCACGACAGAAATTGCTTTCCTTTTAAAGTATTGCTCGAGAGTTATTCCACATGCGGCCGTAGAGAGAATGAATGTAAAACAATAAAGAAGGATAATATGCACTTTCTTCGACGATTTATAGGCAAGCCTAGAAATTAGTGCTTTTTTTTTCCAGGCAGACGGCGTCTGGCAGTGGCCACACACACACACACACACACACACACACACACACACACACACACACACACACACACACACACACACACACACACACACACACACACACACACACACACACACACCACACACACACACACACAAAGAGAGAGAGAGAGACGAATAAAAGCGGCGAAGTTATTTAAGAAAGTTCCCGCTTAACTAAACTCGTTACGTCTTTTGGATATGTGTCGCGGCCCAAGCTTCGGTTATGCGGAGCTTCGCAAGAAGGCTGCTTTAAAAAGTGGTATTCGCCATTTCAAATTTCACAATTAGCGTGGCAAGTAGGACGCGTTCAGCCCTGTTCGTCCATGCTGCCTTTAAGACGGCCTTGAGTGCCGTTGCGGATTGCACGCTCTCAGCCACCATAATAGTTGTAAAATGCTTACCTTAAAGGCTGAAATTAGAAAAAAAAAATGCTTATTTTGTCATCCGCGTACAGATGAAGGGATTTGAATGCAGAAAAAAATAAGATAATTCTCACCATGCTGTCGAGTTTCGGCAGCCTCTTCGTTCGCATCCTTCGTGACCGATGAAAAAAAAAAAAAACGCGCCTTCGATTTTTCTGCGCATAGACAAAATTACGTGACTCTCGAAACAGCACTTAGAACAAGCGCAGGTAATTTTAACCCCATTTACTACCTGTCAGAGCTGACAGCACAGGGACTGCCCTTTTGGTTACGTCACAGCTGACGCGCCGGTCGAACACAGGCAGCAAGCCAGACGTCATTGTACTTGTGCGTTGCTCGTTAATCGCAGCTCCTGGCCAAAGATGGCTGTGCTCCCTGGAGGAGATGAAAATTCTGGTCTGTATACGGCATACACACTCACGCAAGCGTGGTTTGGCTCAGCGTTCGCTCCACGGCACGCTCCTTCACCGAACGGCACGAACTTTAGTGACACGGCAGGCTTTGGCAGTCAGTGTCACCGCTTCCGTTTCTCTGTTTCGTTCGGCGACTGAAGAGCACTGGCAGCTAATTAATTCCCGCTGACGTGGCGCCTGTACACTGCCAAATAAAGTCGTCTAACCCTTCCAACGTCAAATATATTAAAAATTATGTTTATATTTCACGCATAGGTCTTCGAAACTATTCATGATAAAAAATATGGCCGTAATTATAATGAGAAAGCACGTTTTAGTTTCTGTATTTCTTAGAAAAGCAATATTCGCATGAAACTCTCAAGCCTCTATGGTTGTGAAGCTCTATGTTATTTTTTTTTATTCGTGTATCTAGTAACAGCAGACCATCTGCCGATGTTTTCGTTCTGCAAAAATGTTCCGAAAGCCGGGTGAGTTCATGTTCTAAAAGATTTACTCCGACTTAACTCGACAAAATAAATAACAACCTTACATAGACGTTTCGCCACCTGTGCGGGTGGCATCCTCAGTATACACTGACACACATGAACGGAGGCCGCCCAGTCTACTGCTAGTCACGTATGTCCTTGTAAATGTTTTCGTTCTGCTTTGTCCAGTGCAAAATTTAATAATTTTTCTTAAGCCCAAGCTCGCAAGAAATACCTCGTATAGTGACAGAACCCTAGATATACACGTTTGTTAACATTTATTTACTGTATCTAAACGTGATGATAATACAAATTATGATTCCACACGCGTTCCATTACAATAAGAGTGTACTTGAGCGCAAAAATCCATAATGCTCTACAGACAACGCCACTTCAGCTAACGTTTACTAAAAGCCTCCCTGACGAAAATAAATCACCTTGTCAAAACGTTGCCTCGAGCCATATTGCCTCTTTCAACAATTTTTTTTTCTTCATCACTTCAAGCATCCGTCTTCGCTTTAGCTTCTGTCTCGCTCGACATTATAAGCTTGGCTATTTGTCCCTGAAAAAAATTATGCGCCCCCTTTCCGCCATCCTCCATTCCTTATTAATATGGGCCATAGTTATGATCGAAGGAACGGCCGTAGGCAAAGCGGCTACCTTAGATGTAGACGCTTTTTGCCATGCCAGTAAGGATACTACTACATAAAATATGGGATGAAAGGAGGGTGTTATAGCCTAAGAGCCTTCTGACTTTTGTAAGGTTCTTGAACCGGCTGTTACCTTACAATATAACCTCCTCGTATCAGGCTTAAATAGCTAACCGTCGCAGATCTTCCTCGTATCAAAATATTTGCCTAAATGCAATTATGCATAACTAGCGTAAACGATCGAACAGTCTGCCGCCCGACGTTGCCACGGCTGCGCAGCCCCTGCAACAGGTCGCACCGGTATAATGTCGGAGCCTACCTCGAAGCAACAACAGATGGCAGGTCATATATATATCGACGGCGCCGGTACACGCTTCCATGATCTAGGCGCAGTGGTGCACGAAGGGACCGTTATCTTAGTGTCATCCTGCTCTTTTGTACCTGACGTGAGGATGAATATTCATGGGGCGCAGCGGCGCAACGTGCGACGAAGGAGAATCGCTCGGCGTGAGCAGCGTCTCCCCAACACTCCTTCCTCAGAGCGTCTTACGCCACCTGGAGAAAAGATTCGTCCTCGCACGACTTCGCGTTTGTCGGGAATGCAAACACGTAGAAGTCGTTCCCTGGATAAATGTATTGACGCGTAAGGATTTGCATACTTGGGCGCGCGAGTGCGAGAACCACGGCCAGAAATTGAGGTAACCTGAAAAGAAAATTTAAGTGCTGTGAACAAGAAATCAGTGCCGCAACAAATGGCCCGGGGCCGAGTTCACGAAACTCCTCGTTAGTGAGTATAATCTTTGCCAGCGGTCAGCCGGCTCCTGTTGTGGTACCATGAGTATTGGCTGAAATTTTCTTTTACGAAGAATTTTGACTCATAGGACTTTTACGCGAAGACGCGCACTGGCTTTCAGCGTGGCGCCCAGTAAAGCGTAGTGAATTCGCGACAAATTGCAAGGCTGCTAATAATAAAACAAAAACATCACTAGCGTGTAAGAAAAGTACTCTAATAAACCTTCATATTTCTTACTTGACCCGATATACGGTAGCGACTTTATACTCTAGAGCAGACATACATTCTTTACGAACTCTCCAGCTGAAAGAGAGAGAGAGAGCAGTGAACAGTGAACAGTTTTGCTCGTATCCGACACACTGCATCGCGCTATTCTGATCTGTTCAAGATTGTCTTGAGCTTGGCCATACCGCATGCAAAGGAAAAAAAAAAAAAAGAAAACGATGAATGCACGCACCTCATAATAGTTCTCATTGCTGGCTTTACATTTTCTCCTGTAGAGCAGCTTCGTTCCTTTTTTATGTTACTTGCGTGTAGGGACTTTCATTTCCTGGCACTATTTTTTCCCGCGCTTCCGCGATTGCATTCCTATTCTTTGTGTAGTGACCATGCGGAGTTCACATTTCCGCGAGAACGTCGCGATCAATAGAGCACCCTTACCGCAAAATGTATGAAGATTAGAAATTCCTCTCACAATAAAACGCAGTCAGGTGAGTCGCGAATGTGAAGCTCGCGTTATTATTACCGAGCAGAATTTCACCCTCTTTGGCGGGCCGTCAGCTCACAGCTCACCTTCTTCTCACCTTCACAGCGCGGTTTTAGAAAATCATACTCACGTGAGACTCAACTCGTATCCTTCACTGATATTTGTATCGAATTCTTGATCGTTCATCATCTGCTGACTGCATTTTTTTAGACTTTGCAAAAGCATTTGACAAAGTGTGTCATAAACTTCTCATCCGCAAATTACGGAACTTAAATCTTGACGCTAATCTATTAAAATGGATCGAATGTTTTCTTACTAATCGCTCACAATACGTTACCGCTAACGGCTACGATTCACCAATGTGCTCTGTTGTCTCCGGAGTGCCTCAAGGATCAGTCCTCTGTCGTTTGTTGTTTTTAATATATATTAATGACCTACCCTCGCAAGTAACTTCTAATATCCATCTCCTCGCTGATGATTGCGTTATTTTTACAGAAATTACTTCAGACGACGATTGTAATCGCCTTCAATCTGATCTAAATATAATACCTAACTGGTGCAGCTTGTGGCTAATGGAACTAAATATTAACAAATGTAAAGTTATGCATGTATCTAGGTCAACTAACTCCTCTCGGGTATACTACTTAAATAACCTCCCTTTTGATCAAGTATCCGCATACAAATACTTAGGAATTCATATCTCATCCAACCTTACTTGGGCAACACACATCAACTACATAATTAGCAATGCTAGCCGCACCCTAGGCTACCTCAGGCGAAACTTTTTTAATGCTCCTGACTCTTTAAAACTATTACTTTATAAAACGTTAATACGTCCAAAATTAGAATATGCCTCATCAGTCTGGGACCCTCATAACACTAACCTAATTAACGCATTAGAACTAGTTCAGAATAACGCAACTCGTTTTATTCTTTCTACTTATAACAGAACTGCCAGCGTAACCGCCATGAAAACTAGCCTATCACTTTCATCTCTTGCAGCCCGGCGTAAAATTTCCATTTTATCATTGTTCCATAAAATATTTCACCACACAACATTGCATGACATGTTCATTCATAATCAGCACCATATATCGCGTCGCATCGATCATTCTTATAAGGTTGATGTTCCTTCTAGCAGCACCAACACATTTTATCAATCATTCATTCCTCGCACGTCACTAGGGTGGAACCGCCTTCCTGAAGATATTCTATCTATTAGTGATAACTCCTTGTTTCGCATTTTGCATTAAATAGAATTGCTAACTAGATTAGCCTTTATTTTTCCGTACGTACATTTGTTTTTCTTGCGTTTTGTTTGTGTATTCATTGTATAACTTACCTTGATTTAATACCTTGTAATGGTCCATTTATGTTTTTTTTGTGTTACATATTTATGCTTACTTATGCCGTACAAACTTCCGATTCTAACCCACCCCCCTCTGTAATGCCTTGTTTGGCCCTGAGGGTATAATGAATGAAATGAAATGAGATAACGAACGCCCATTTTTTTCTCGCACGAAATCCTCGAACAATCGTGAAGTTTTTCATCTACAAGAACTTATAATTTCCGGAATCTATATACTGATACAATAAAGAGCAAAGAAAAGTGTCTTTCGTTTTGGTATATGGATGGCAGAGATGTTGATTTGATCGATTTCAAGGGTTTTATGTCCCAGAACCACGATATGATGATGAGAGACGCCGTAGTGAACGGCTCGAGAAATTTCGACCACCTGGTGTTCTTTAACGTGCACTGACATGACACAGCACACAGGCCTTAACATTTCGTCTCCATAGAAATGCAGCCGCCATGCCCGGGATTCGATCCCGCGACCTTCGGATCTGCAGCCGAGTGCCATAGCCACTAGACCACCGTAGAGGGGGAATGGCAGCGATGTGGAAATTCGCGTTTTCCTCCGCGTCTAATTTTACTCATCCTTACGTTATGTAATTCCCCGCTATTTTCCTAACTAGTGCCATAGCAAAACAGCATTAGAAAAACGCCGGTGCTGCTTGAACACCGGCGTATCAATGTTTCACGTAGGACCTTCGCAACAGTAGCACATTGGAAATGGAGATGGGGGCACGTAACTTTGTACGTATACGCAAAGCAAGTCGATTTGTTGTTGTTTCCGGGTAAAAACATCGCGTTGTGAGAGCAGGGCTACGCCGCTACACAAAGAAAACACTTGAATGTAGGGTATATAGAAATTTTGCTCTTGCACAAAGGCACAGCAGCCTGGAGTCGCTATAACGACACGCTTTGGTACGAGAGATTGTATCCTTTGAGATTTTGTGTAATGTTCTTAAACGATGGCAATAGAAACGTTTGTAACGAGCCTAAGAACAAACCGAAAACTCGCGTCTCGTTTACTCGGCATTTGCCAAAATTGGCATGGAGGGGTGCGAATGTATGTGTAATATGAATCACAGGTCATTCCATGAATCACGTGATATGCTCCACAGGTACGTCACGGGTAAGGGTAATAAAAGAAACTATATTTGTCATAATCAAATATCTGTAGTGAGAGAGCACGAATGGGTGTGCAGAATTGTGTGCACGAATGCAGGTAGCCAGAGAAAATTGTATACGAACGAAAATGAGCGCCTTTGAGCGCGCGAAATCCCACAAACCAGCAATGATGAGCAGAGCTGTGCTGCTCTAATTGTGCGGAGAAGGTTTTTTCCGCCATCGAGTGTTTGCCCTGTCTTCATGTTGCTCTGTGTTAGCATTCTGCTTAACGTTGATTTCTAATGGCTGCGCTGCTTACGCGGTTTTATCCATCAGAACACGGCTAGGAAAGACTTTACGTGTGCGTGTGTGTGGTAACCACGTAATGATGGCTGTCGTAATACTGAATATACACGTGTCCCCTTCCCTTGATCTTCCGCCAGACCGAAATAAGCGGCTTTTCAGTCGGCCGCTACGCAGGTTCAGCAGTGTGCGTCCATTACCAGATTATACGCTAGCACAGCGAAACAGTGTTGTAAATGTTTACCTTTACTTTTAACAAGAAATCTTCATCGACTAAAGCTTTTTTTATCTCTCTCTCCTGCGCGCTTCGCTCGTTTTTTAGCGTGCCGCATTTCGGCAGTAGGAAAGTCTGGAACACGGTTCTGTACGGAGGGTTTTTCGTAATCACACACAAAAAAAAAAAGACGAGGTTTGCGCACATATGGTAGAAGGTTTCTCCCGGGTAGTTATTATTATAAGATTTGTTATGAATGAACTGTTTTAGCTCCCGCTGTCGGCGCCCTTCAAATGAACTTGAGCTAAAAGCCACAACCGTTATACGGGCATGCAAACGAGAACATCCGGATATCGTTATACGAGAAAACAAGACCATCCGAGAAACCGTTCAAAAGTTGCGAAAATATGGTCTCTGGCTGCCGTCCCTTTGTAGATGACCGCAATGCATGCGCTAGTTACTGGCCAAACAAGTTGCGTCCAGAGAGGGTTGCCTGGGCTCTTTTCAACTGCAGCGGTCGTGACAAGGAGGCTAAAAAAAAAAAAAACTACTGGAGTGGAAGGAGGGCCCGTGATGTGAAGCCGCCTCGCCGCCATCTTGTAGAAGGCAAAAATCACGCAGCGCCGGCTGAGTGTGCACATGTATACAGTCGACTGTTGTGCGTACCTCCACGTGCACGGTATGGAACGCGCGCATAGTGATCATGGTTACCTCCTGTGTGGCTTACGGTTGCACAAACCGTACGAAGACGACGCCTGGAGTGACATTTCACAGGTAAGTATGTTAAAGGGACGGCCAGTTGTGATTTCAAACTGACCGTGCTGTTCGCATTGCGCCGAGTGGTCCTTGAGCGGCTAAAACCGTTGATATCTTTGGTGATAGGTTTCCGAAGAATGCTAAACTACGGAGACTTTGGAGACGAGCTGTTCGTCGCGAAGGCTGGCAAGCAGAAGATGAAGACCGCTTGTGTTCGATTCACTTTGGTCCGGAATGCTTTGACCGGACCGGCCAAACGACGCGGCTGCGCGCAGGCGCTGTGCCGACAGTGTTTCCTGCGTTCCCAGAACAGTTACAGACACCGGTAAGCGCGATGGATGCTCAAGACAGCTGCTGCGTGCATTAAAACACAGAGCACACATGCAGCCCCTCGCGAGTGTTATTCGAAGTATACTGAAGCAGTTCTGCATGCTCACCATCAGAAAACTTGCGTATCAGCCTTTTCTCTTTCGTTCGCAATTCAGTGTCGTTTTGATTCCAAATTACGCTAACGCGTGCGGGTGTTTCTCGGAAAGTTGACGCAGGCTGCTGGCACCTTAGCCTATGCTTTTTAGTTTAAATAACGTTTCAGATTGACGTTGCCTTCAACTATTACAAAGAACATTTTATATTTCAGGCTAAAAGGAAACGGCCGCCACCAAAACCCCGGGACCCACCATGACGCGTTAGACAATCATGTCTACAAGCTCTGCAGAGCTCTACATCAAAATCCACCCTATCACCACCACCATACCACAAAAGAGCGCAATCGCTCTATTTCAAAGGACAAAGCGCGATCCATCCTTTCAAGACTCATCATATTTAAGAACCAGTAAGACTATGGTGCAGCATCAGAGCAATGACATTAAAGGGGTCGTGAAAAGAATTTGGAGATGCCGGTTTGTAATTTTCACTGCTTCAATACGCATTCGACAAGCTGATTCCGAAATATTTCGGCGAAATATTCTGTGCACATTTAACAACGCCCGTTTTAAATCTCAGCTTTCTTGAGCTCCCGAAACGACTATGCGACACTACCGGCCGGCGTGGTACTATTTGGTGACGTTGAGTTAAGATATTTTTAAGTTCAAAGGCACAGTGAACTCGCGTTTGCTCTAAAGGAATCGATTTACTTGAAACCTAGAAAGGAAGAAAATACTTGGAAACCGTGCGGTGCCACCATTCGGAAGAAAAGCGGCAGCACGGTTTGTTTTCCCATGGCCTCCGAGGGCGCGCGAATCTCGGAGGTATGACGACTACTAAGATGACGTCATCTGCAGAGTTGAGGGGAACGCGCGCAGTGAAACCGAAACCGCGTTTTTTATCGCTCTAAATCAACGCACACGGTGCAACGGAACAATGCATATTGTTGATTTGAGGGTCAGGATCCCGAATACGCACTTAGTACAAAATGCTCAGAAAACGTTTCACGACCCCTTTAATAGAAACCTGTGCGTCTTCTCGTGTTTAGAATGTGAAATATACTGATCGGTTTCAATGATTCTCTCGGTTCGTACTGCTACAGGAACGTTTATTTTACAATATTTACAACTGCGTAGGTCGATGTTTTCCTTTTCGCTTCCCGATGGTCTCTGAACAGTTTCCTTCCTCGCTTGCGGCCGCTCTCCCTCCCTCTCTCTCTTCCGGTGGAGGTGCGACACCGTCCTTGAAGCGATGCGCCCGAAACGGGTTTGATGGCCCCCTCGTCGACGGAGACCCCTCGTTTCGTGCGCGGGAGACGAATGCACAAATGAATTCAAGCTGTCCCATCCGCACGGGAAGGGCGCTTCAGAATCTTCAACAACCTCCCCGCCGAATGAGCGCAGCTCATTGATCTCTTTGTTCTAAAGGGTGGAGGAGCTGAACAGGCCGCCGCACTGTTGTCCCCCCAGGCAGGCGGACCGTACACGAGCGGGTGCGCCCATCGCGTCCCGGAAAAACTTCAGTAATACGGCCAACTTTCCATGTTTGTCGTGGGTGGAAGTCGTCATGTAGCAACACCAAGTCGTTGACGCGCAGGTCACTTGATGCTGACGGAGTAGCGTGGTGATACGCTCTCAAAGCACACAAATACTCCGCTCTCCAGCGCTTCCACAATGATTGGGACAACCTCTGGCGGTACTGCCACCGACGCGTGAGTTCGTTAGCGGTTGATGCCGTCGGTTGCTCTCCTCGAGTTGGTAAGGAAGTTAGGCGTCTCCCAATCAGAAAATGCGCCGGTGTCAGTGGTTCTGGTTCATTTGCGTCAGAGGACAGGCTAGTTAAAGGGCGAGAATTCATAACTGCTTCGATGTCCGCTAGGATAGTGCATAATTCCTCAAATGTGACATAGCTGCACCCAAGCACCTTCTTCAACGCTGTCTTCGTCGAGCGCACCAACCTCTCCCAGAAACCTCCCCACCAGGCTGCCCTTTCTACGATAAACTTCCACTCGATTCCCTGCTGAGACAGGTAGTTAAGTGCTTCTTGTCCACGCGCCGCACTCCACAGTTTCTTTAATTCACGAGCAGCACGGTGGAAGGTCTTGGCATTGTCCGAGTAGATTGTATGACAGAGTCCGCGCCGTGCCACAAAGCGGCGAAATGCCAAAAGAAAACTTCCCGTCGACATGTCAGTAACCGCTTCCAAGTGAATCGCTCTGGTCACAGCGCACGTGAGCAACAGTATGTACGACTTTTGGATCTTGCCATCCGTCTTTGTGAGCACTGGTCCAGCGAAGTCGAGACCCAATACGGTGAAAGGTGCGGCTTCTGTTATTCTGTCTCGGGGAAGTGGTGCGGCCGGCTCTGATGCCTTTCTGCTATTCATTCTCTTACACACGAAGCAGCGATTCAACACTTTTTTCACTGCCTGCCGCGCTCGGACGATCCAGAAGGTCTCGCGCAGCTGGGTTAGTGTATCCAAACACCCAGCATGCAGTAGGCGCCGATGTGCATTTCGTATCAGGAGCTCCACGAAGTGATTAGACGCTGGCAGTAGGACGGGGTGCGCCGTCTCATAGGCCAGATTGGACTTCTGTAAACGGCCCTTTAGTCGCAACAGTCCGCTGTCATCCATAAACAGTTCCAAACTCCGGAGGTGTGGCTGTCGTTTCAAGCGGCAATTTTGGTCTAGGTTGCTTCGTGGGTCACCAAATGCCTCTCTCTGAACTTGACGCAGCAGCACAACTTGGGCGCCCTGGATTTCTTCGCTGCTGAGCGGGCCCTCTCGCTTCTCGTTTCTGTGCTTGCAATTGTGCACGAACCGCAGCACCCAAGAGGTAGCTCGTAGCAAACGATTTAGGTCGCTGAAGCGTTCGGTGTCGATCAGCACTGGCGGTACGCTTGCAGAAATATTCCCCACTGCCGTCTTTGTCGCCCTTCGTTCTTCATTGGCGGTCCCTGCGGGAACTTCAGTGACTGTATGAGGCCAGTTTGTCGGTGCCTGAGAAAGCCACGTCGGCCCAGTCCACCATCTCTCGCATGGCTTCAAAGCTTCCGGAGGGACTCCCCTGGTCAGCAGATCCGCTGGATTGTCGCCACCCGGGCAATGTCGCCAGTCGCTGGGGTCAACCTTCTCCTGAATCTCTCGAACGCGGTTCGCGACAAAAGGCTTCCATTGAGTAGATGACCCTTTTATCCAGTGAAGAGCAATCATTGAGTCTGTCCAAAGGGTCACCTTCGAAACCTGTAGTTCCAGTGCTTCTCTGAGGTAGGCGCAAAGTCGAGCGCCCAACAATGTTCCAAGCAGCTCTAACCTCGGAAGTGATAGCACCTTCAAAGGCGCGACGCGTGTTTTCGCCAGGATTAGACTAACAGTGGTCTTCCCGCCTCTCTCACCACGCAGATAGGCCGCCGCTCCATAAGCACGCGGACTTGCGTCCGTAAATATGTGCAGCTCGGCCGCTTCAGGGTTGCAAGCGTAGCGGCGAGGGAAGGTGATATCCGCGAGGTGGTATAGAGAGTCGATCCACCTTTCCCATCTCTCACTCACGCCCAGGGGTAGCTGTGCGTCCCATTCTACGCCAAGGGTCCAAAGTTCCTGAAACAGCATCTTTGCTGTTATCGTCACTGGGCTGAGAAGACCAAGAGGGTCAAATATTCTCGCTGAGGCTTGTAGTACGAATCGTTTCGTATTTCTATTGATGGCGAGAAGGTCCAATACAGCTCTCAGCGGATACCTCAGCTCGTCGTCTTGCTTGTTCCACTCGAGTCCCAGCACTGGCGTTATTTCTGCCGTCGCAGCCTCACTAACACTGCATGGATTCTCAGTGCCATCAGAGCGGAACCGTTCTTGCAACACCTCGCTGTTCGAGCTCCACTTCCTCAACTTCATTCCGGCAGATCTCATGATTCTTTGTGCGTTGTCGTAGAAGGTCATGGCCTCTTGCACTTCATCAACGCCCGTTATTAGGTCGTCAACGTAAAGGCACTTATCAAGTACCTTATAGCAGTATCCGACAGGTCAGCGGATACGCCAGCAAGATGGTGTCGGATTGTGGCGGCCAGTATGAAAGGGCTGCTTGTCGCTCCAAATGGAATTCGCGTCATGCGCCACACTTCCGCTTCATCGGTTGCCGTCTGCTCGTTTGGCGGGTCACGGAACCACAGGAATCTAAGTGCGTCGCGGTCCTCTGGCTTTACACGGATTTGAAGGAAAGCCTTCTCGATGTCCGCGGTGAGCGCTATAGCATGACGACGGAAGTTGAGCAGTAGCTGCAGCATATCTGGGTTTAGGCTCGGGCCTGTTGACAGTGCGTCGTTGAGGGACATACAACCCTGCGCTTTCGCGGAGGCATCGAACACAATTCGCCCTTTGGTCGTGGTGCTCCCAGGTCGCAGAACAGCCCGATGCGGCATGTAATAAACCCTTGCGTCTGTGCTGTGGACCTCGTTAGCGGGAACCCTTTCGGCGAAGCCTTCTTCCAAATAATTTCTGATGGTGGTGTCATACTCCTTCAGCCTTTCGTTATTTGACTTCAGACGCCGAAACAACTTGCTTAAGCGCTGTCGTGCAACTGCCTCGTTATTCTCCAAAGGCCGGTCCAAAGGCTTCCAAGGGAGACTTGCTTCGTAGCGCCCGTCAGTGAAGTTCAATGAATTAGTGAAGCTTTGGCTCACGTGTTCTCCCTCGTCAGCCGTCTGGACGTCCCTCGTTGAAATCCCGAGGCTCTCCAGCTCCCAGAAGGCTCGAAGCTCGTTGGAGAGGCTAGGAACCGGATCGACAACACTGGTGCGCAGGACGGTCATCGATGAGCAGCACACTGCCGAGGCCGTCTGCGGAATCGGACCTTGCAGGGTCCAACCGAAGTCAGTATTCACTGCAAACAGGCCTCCTTTGATGTTTCGCACCTCCCCAGTCACAATGCTCCAGTAGATGTCGGCTCCTATGAGAATGTCAATGTCCTCGCGGTCGTTGCGTGCGGGAGGCAGTTCCGCGTCTGCCAACTGCAGATCCGCGAGTCCGGTGAGATCCAGCACGTTTTCCGGCAGCATCAATCTGTCGGAACATATCTCCTCGACCTCAAGCGCTTCGATCGAATGTTCCTGACGGCTGTATTGGCTCTTGAGCCACACTCGCACGAGTCGTCGCTTGCTCTTCATCACGTTCGCAACTCCCCCGAACGGGCAAATTGTAACCTCTTCCTCGCCGATCACCTCCAAGTTCATCTGTCGCGAGATGTATTCCGTCACAAACGATCGCTGGCTGCCTCCATCAAAGAGACAGCGCGCAAGGCACTTTCGATGTGGCCCGTCAACCCAAACTTGCGCCGTTTGCAGCAGAACTGAGTTTCTCGTGTGGCTGCTCAGCGAAGCCGTTGAGTGTAGTGGCGTTGCGGTCTTCTCGGAGGTGGATGGCTGAGGAGGGTCACAGAGTGACGTGATGTGACGACGGCCGCACTTAGCACAGTGAATATTCCAGTTCTTACATTCTTGAGAGAGGTGCCCCTTTTTTGCGCAGCGGTAGCACCTTCCCTGGCTCCGGAGTTTCAATTTCTTTTCTTTGACCGGAATGACCGCGTCGCACAATGTTGCGTCGTGAGACTCCGACTCACACAGGGGCCATCTTTCCTTGTCCCATTTGACACCAACCTTGAGGCTAGCCGCTGAGCCCTTTCCTCTGATGTAGCCAGGGGGCTTCTCCTTGGGCACGGGATGCGAGTCTCGTGCGCTACCAGCATGGATCCTCTCACGGCTCTCCACTTCCAGGCGAATGGAGCCGAGGATGGAATCGAGAGTCGAGCTGTCCAGCACATCATTGTCCGTTGTGTGAGATTTGTGGTACTGCACAGCCCATTCGGTAGGTAACACACGAAACAACGCCGCGCACAGCATCGCACCGTAGGAGTCCGGTTGAACACCCAGGTTTTTCAGCCCAGCGATGTTTCTCTGGATGTGGTCGTACAGCCGACGGAGCGCATTAACATCGTCGAGTGCTTTCACGGTTTGCAGATTTAACAGCTGCGTGAGGTGTTCCTGCACAAGCACGTCCTGCCTGCCGAAACGCTCCTTCAGTGTCTTTATGGCATACTGATAATTTTGTTCAGTTCCTTGGATGCCACTCACCGCTGCTGCCGCCTTGCCCGTCAGCGCCGTACGCAGGTAGAGGAACCTCTCAGTGTCCGAAAGGGTGGTGTTCTCGTGGACAGCCTGTCGGAATTGCTCCCAAAATGGCTGCCACCCAAGTCGGTCGCCGCTGAACTTTTGCAACTCAAGCTTAGGTAGCTTGAGTCTCCCTGCACTGCTGGCGGACGATGCGGCCGTCGTACTATCGGTGTCGGTGATGCTCTTTCGCTGCAGGCGTTCAAGTCGGGTTCGCATACGTGTGATGAGCCCTTGATTCTTCCGCACGCCACCGTATTCCTCCGCAAGGTCTTCGTCGCAAACGTGCGGTTCGATGAGTGCGTCTAGCTGCTTCATCTCCTTTGCAAGAGCCTCCAGTTCCTCCTTCATTTCCGCAATGCGATCTTCTTGATGAAGCTCCAAGGCATCGGCGGTCCTCAGTTGCATCAGCTCGTCGCTGAGCTTCTGCAGCTCGACGCGCGTCACCGTTCTCTTTGTTTGAAGTCGCTCCATTCTTCATTCGGCGCAGTTGTCGTTGTAGTCGCTGAGTTCCTGTAGCCGCTGACGAATCCCGGGTTTCGGCACCAAAAAATGTGAAATATACTGATCGGTTTCAATGATTCTCTCGGTTCGTACTGCTACAGGAACGTTTATTTTACAATATTTACAACTGCGTAGGTCGATGTTTTCCTTTTCGCTTCCCGATGGTCTCTGAACAGTTTCCTTCCTCGCTTGCGGCCGCTCTCCCTCCCTCTCTCTCTTCCGGTGGAGGTGCGACACCGTCCTTGAAGCGATGCGCCCGAAACGGGTTTGATGGCCCCCTCGTCGACGGAGACCCCTCGTTTCGTGCGCGGGAGACGAATGCACAAATGAATTCAAGCTGTCCCATCCGCACGGGAAGGGCGCTTCAGAATCTTCAACATAGAAAAAGGGCGTTATGAGGATGTGCCATTTAGAACATCTGTGCGTGGCTTGTAGAATTTCATGAATGGCACTGCCTCCTTTTGCTCGCGAGTGTGTTGCGTACATTTGCAATGTTCAACAGTAACTATGTCTTATTACAGCTAGCAAACATCATCTGCTTGCAGAAACGCAAGCAACATCATTGTAGTTCACGTCGCTTGTGATATGTAAGACATCAGAAATAAAATTTGTAATTCCATCCTTAGCCGTTCAATTTATAGCTCTATCCTTAGCTTTTCGTTGTCGTTCGTGACCTTGCTACGAACCAAATGACACGTTGTATCCCTGCCTATGGAAGTTGCCTGCGTCTTTGGTGCAAGCCGTGCGTGCTTCTGAGTCGCACCAAAATGCATGATTAGTGGTAAAGGCACCTTTTTCTTTCTTTCTTTCTCAAAATAGCGTATTACCTATGTTTGCTGCATGCATTGGATGCATGTATTATGTTTCGAGCTAGATTTTTCAGTTTTAATTGTTTTTCACTCCCTCAGCTTTCATGGTTGATCAATTTCCGCAACGCTTTAAGGAAAGCGCCAACTTGCACGAATATCTCCTGGTTTGTGGCAGCTGTGCATTAAGAATGATGAAAGAAAAGATCGCCTATACTTGAATTTGTGTGAGCTTGAAAGAAAGTGGGGAGCTCACATTGCCCCGAAGTCCTCCAATACGAGTCGCGTGATATCCCACAGTGTTAAATTATAACCTGAAACTAGGTTTAGCAGTTAAGGTGCGCTTGAAAATCCGTGAAGGAGCGCTGCGAAACTCTTGGCAGGCTGCTTCTTGCCCCACAAGATGGCCGCCGCCGTCTTCACCCGCTCCCATAGGCCGATATAGGCAACTTCCACTCCAGTAGTTTTTTTTTAAAAATCCCTTTGGTCATGGGTATCACGGCGGCGACTTTTCGGCGTCGCCTCCTTCGAGAGATGGCGCCACGCTGGGTGACCACGCCGCCAGCCTCAGGCGCGGTGCGGATGGTGTTTTGCCGAAACAATACTAGAGACTGGATTCAGTTCAAAACGTGTTCATTCCGGCCCAGTTAGCATTCAGGCCTGCGCTGTTTCTGCATCGTTCATTAAGATGAGATCAACGCCACGAATGCCCCAGCTGAGCTATGAAGCCCACCGAAAGGAGAGGTAGGAAGCGTTTTCTAGAAACCGTTCGCTTACCAGGAATGGAATTTCAGCCTGTCCGGTATCTCACTGTACGTGTAGGGGTAACGGAATACCGGATAGCGTACAGCGTTTGTTGTTGCCGTCAAGTAGCGCCAACTCAAGGTGATAAACAGAACATGCTATACCACAGTCTATCTCATTCTAGATTCCGGCTGCTGCTCGCTAAGCCTACAGTATCGATAATTTGAGTCTAGCTCTCAGGAACGCTGTTAGCTTGCCACGGATACTTCACTGTCAAAGCTTCATGACACAAAGCTAGGCCACATACAACCATCAGTTAAGAACTTGGGATGTATACAGTGAACTAAAATATTTCTAGAACACCGTACTTGGGGGCTACAGAGCGCGTGACGACCACTTGAAAGATTCAGAGCGTACGGCATACGTTTTTTGAGTGGTCGGCCATGTTCGCGCATGCACTGCTTACGCCCGATATTCCAAAACACGCAAAGTTCTTTGCGTATAACGGTTTACCGGAGGCGCCAAATTTCTCTGGTTATCGGTTAGAGCAGACCACTGCTCAAGTCTGCTGGCGGCACCAGGATTATGCGACCGTTTACGAAGGTGATAAAGGGCCGCGGCACATTTATAGACGGACATGTCGGCGGGACAGGCGCACCGCCTTCAACTGGTTCGCTTTAGCGGTAGGGTAGCCATATATATATATATATATATATATATATATATATATATATATATATATATATATATTGTGGGACCTGGTCCCGCTCAACGCCATGTTTAGCGTGGAATGTCGCCGCATCCCCCTTTCCCGGCTGGACGGAGCGGGGGCCCACCCGCTTCGCCCATGTGGTTTTAACATAGGCTGCCATTGGGCAGCGAGAAATTCCTCGAATGTTTGCGCGTTCTGGCGTTTCTGGTTTTGGAGATGCCTCGGGAGAACACGCTGGGACTTGGTGAAGTGCGCACGTACTTTTTTGACCCTCCGGCCGACCAGGCCATCGGTCGGATGGCGTGCTTCTGCGAGCCCCAGCGACCACGGCGGCGACCTGCGACCGACGCCCATGTCTGTATGTTCTTCTTCTATTTTCCTTTTCTGAGGGCTCGCGGTCGCGGGTGCGCTAGCCGGGGTTAGGCTCTCCTTCCTTGCATGGTTATTTTTGTGTGTTATTCTGTGTTCGCGTGTTGTTCTTTGTTACTGTCCTTTGTTTGTGTTCGTGTGCGTTCGCGTGTTGTTAATCGTTCTTGTCCTGTCCTTATATTCAATTCGACTAATTCGACCTTGTTACTGTTTGTATTATTTTAATGTTTATTAAATTACCATGCACGGAGAGTGACGCCTAATGTTCTCCTCCTTCGTCGCGTGCGACGGTTCGCGCTGCCCTGCCTAGAGTCGGGCCGCGGGCCGAAGCGCGCGGCAGCGCGGCGATGGCATGGCTGAGATGGCGAGCGCGCGGACGCGACGACCTCATTCTCTGCTCGTTGAGTGCTCGAACCCACTGAAAGGGGTTGCTAGCGGCGATGCCGCTGCTAGCAGTAGTAATTAGAAGAAGGTAACCCCTACAATATATATATATATATATATATATATATATATATATATATACAGGGTGTCCCAGCTATCTTTAGCCAGGGTTTAAAAATATCCCGATGCACCCTAAGACAACGGGACCAAATGCATTTTTCTTACTATCGTATGGAGTGAGTTAGACTATTTTTTTTGTTGCACTTAATTGGTTAATTAGGCGAGATTAATTAATTAACTTCGGAAGCAACAAAGTTAGGTAAATAATTCCTATGGAAAACTTGTAGAGCGGTCTGTGAAATGCCCAGTTAAAAGGTTTCCAACTTTCTATCTATTCATAATTAGTGTTTTCCAGCTTGCTGCAGATGCCCGCGAAATACAAAAAATACCACGTGACATAGCGGCTTGCGCGCCGCGATTGCAGTGCTCTCAAACTTTCCGCGTACGAACTAACACCGCATTTAGCCGGGTGCACCGCCGATTAAAAGCGACGGGGCTGTGAAAAAGGTGGTGGTCGTGCGATCTAAATCAGCAACCGTCCGCGTCCCGTCAATCGCTTTGCGCAGCGCTAGCGATGACGGTTGCTGATTTAGATCGCACGACCACCACCTTTTTCACAGCCCCGTCGCTTTTAATCGGCGGTACGCCCGGCTAAATGCGGTGTTAGTTCGTACGCGGAAAGTTTGAGAGCACTGCAATCGCGGCGCGCAAGCCGCTATGTCACGTGGTATTTTTTGTATTTCGCGGGCATCTGCAGCAAGCTGGAAAACACTAATTATGAATAGATAGAAAGTTGGAAACCTTTTAACTGGGCATTTCACAGACCGCTCTACAAGTTTTCCATAGGAATTATTTACCTAACTTTGTTGCTTACGAAGTTAATTAATTAATCTCGCCTAATTAACCAATTAAGTGCAACACAAAAAATAGTCTGACTCACTCCATACAATAGTAAGAAAAATGCATTTGGACCCGTTGTCTTAGGGTGCATCGGGATATTTTTAAACCCTGGCTAAAGATAGCTGGGACACCCTGTATAACGAAAGGCAAGGGGGTCCTTAACGAAACAACAAACAGTGAAACCTAGCAAAGCTGATTGATTTGTGGGGTTTCACGTCCCAAAACCAGCTCTGATTATGAGAGACGCCGTAGTGGAGGTCTCCGGAGATTTCGACCACCTGGGGTTCTTTAACGTGCACTGACATCGCACAGCACACGGGCCTCAACATTTCGCCTCCATCGAAATGCAGCCGCCGCGGCCGGGATTCGATTCCGCGACCTTCGGATCTGCAGCCGAGTGCCATAACCACTAGACCACCGTGGCAGGGCAAGCACAGGAAAGCATCGGGGAAGTTATTCCAATTCGTAACAATGATATTGTAATTTTTGGGATAAGCAGAAAGGGATTAAAGTGGACGAAAAGACAAACCTGCCTTTAGTGGGAACCGAACCCACGACGCGTCCGATGCTCTACCGCTGAGCTACAAAGGCGGTCGTCCCTCCGTCCACTTTATTGGGTACTTATGTATATGAAATCCTGGGAGTGTTAGGCAGCGCCACTCGTAGCCATGGCGGCAAGTGTGGCACACTCTTACTGCCGGGAGGCGTCACGTAGAGCGTGATCTTATGTCGAGGTAGCTGCTGCCCAATAAACCCTCATATGCTACCTAAAGCACCAAGTCGTCCGCAACAGCAATTACAGTGAAGCTTTAGATTCGTGGCCTCCGTCTCCGCCGTTTTCACTGTGCATTCACGCTATATCAACTCATGCGCCTCGATAGCGCTTGCGCGGACGATTTGGTGCGCACGCTCACGCGTGGCGCGGGTGCGCTCAATCTACCTACGTCGTCGCGCGGGTGCATACGCTTTCACGGGTCTTGCGCAGAGGCTTCAGATACGCGGACAGCGACGACTCGAAATGCATGCACCGTCTGACGGTCCCGGTCGAGGAGTTCTAAAAGCGTTGTGCCTCCCGATGTGGACAAGTTCGTTTTGCACACGCGCACAACAACAGAATAAAGTGCCGGTTAAGCTGTCGCATATTCACTGGTATGAGGCGAACAGAAAGTAAACTTGAACTTACCGTCATATAGTATTACCGATGCTAACTAATACTGGATTTGTTTCCCCTCGGCGCACCATTGAGATGGGACACCCGCATCACCACTGGCGGCTTGAATCACTGCGCTACAGTTGCGAGACACCTGGCAGCGGCCCGGACGCCATTCTTTCAGTGCAGCACCGAGATGACCTTGCATTCAGAGCCGCACGAAATTATCGCACCCGCATCTATACGTACAGCACCGTTCGATTACTTCAACTGCAAACACAGACCGACCGATTCCTCGGCTAAAGCTTTGCCTCGAATTGTGCGTAGCTTCCCCACTGAATATCAAAGGCAAAGGAGTATCTTCCTTCGTGCCGCAAGATTGCCCTGCTTGGATACCTTTGAATTCTGCCACCTTTCGCGCATCGCTTAATCGTCGGCGCTTCATAGGAAGAACATTCACCGAAGGGTTGCTTCTGGGACACTAATAACCTGGATAATCATCACAATGGCACCACTTTCTTTTGCTTCCTGCTGTGAATCATTTTATGCTTTGCCGCAGCTAATCCAGCGATTGACACTGCCAGCGTATCCCACGTGAGTGCTGCAGACAATGAAAATGTCGACTGATGAGCATCTGGTGCTTTCCACTCTAAAGCCTCGTACGCGTGAGCTTGACACTATAACAGAGTTGACAAATGACAGTCATACAGAGTGCTGCGCAGTCACGCATTCTGCGAAATAGATTTGTATTACCTGGACTGTTATAGGCACATTGCCCAAGCCTGGAGAACTTTTTAAAGCTTTGTGTCGTACCACGGATTAATATTTGTTATCATATTTATTTTACCATAATTATCATTACTTCCAAGCCAGGTGTTGGGCAGCCGGGTGTTGGGCATCACCTTGTACATGAGCCTCTTAGGTTATTGTACTGAGTTATATGTGCTAGGTAAAATTGTCTTCCCATAAAGGGGATATATGAGAGCGGTAGCTTAAGTAAAACAAGGCGATAACCGGGTTCTCAGAATAACACATCCCGTAAGTGTGCTTCGAGAGGAAACATTTTCAAGCGCCCGACTGTAGCACGAAATAACGAAATCAAAAATGAGTCTTGCACGAGATTCTTATAAGCAAAACACTGCATTCAAGAAACGAACCGAAAAAAGAACCCCTACTTATCCGCATATCGAACCTAGGACCTTTCGACGGCGATGAGTCTACAATACGCATGAACCGAGAGCCCGGCACTTCACAACAACGTGTCAAAGCGCCATGACAATGAATAAGTCTGTCCTCTGTACAGCCACCCTCACGAGCATTCGCACGCCAGTCAAATAAAACTTGTTTCACAACGTCCTGAGGAGTAGCACCACTCCTCAAGTCTACACAGTTCTCCAATTGTCTTTGCCGTTCCTTCTTTTCTTCTTCCCGCCCAAGACTGCCAGAACTATAGAGCTACGTACATTGCATTCCGCACTCCAGAACTTGCCCATCGTTACGTAAAATGATTCTTCGCCGTTGCGGATCTTCATATGAGCTAAAGATTGCTGGGAAGTGCAAGGAAGCCAGGCAGTTCTTAAGCGCACGTCGCGAAGTTCCTTCTCCCTCTGGCCATGCGCAACTATTCTGTATGCGCAGAGCGTGTCTTCTGGAGCGCGCTGCTACAAAGGTGTTGCCTCGTTTGCTAGGTGAAGAACCCCTGCCCGCAAGCTCTAATTGTCTGTCCTGCGCCAGTTAACTGGACCCTGTTTGCTAATCTTGTAATCTTATTACGCTAGCCACTTCTACTCCGCGCTAGACTCACTGTCGCCATTTCAGTTCCCCCGACAAACCTATGGCTATCGGTTCAAAGTTCAGCGTGTGCTGCCCAATGCTGTTCGTTGTGCTAATCTAATATGGCACCAGTCACTTTAGTTTCCCTCGCTCTCTGGCCAATCCCTAATTCTCTATAAAGTTTTTTTTTCTTTTCCTTTTTTTTTTGTCGCCACACACACTCTAAACCAAAATGGACAAAAAGGGGGCATGCTGTTCGTCCTTTAGGGGAGTAAGTGGGCTGCCAGAGATTTTGAATCAATTTTGGAGTAACTGCAAGACTAACAGCAGCGGTTCAGATTTTTAGACCGCTGCATTTCCCACTCGAAGGTATAAAGGTTGCCCTCGGTGCAACATTCCAGGCAGACTAACTGTTGAACCAGTTCAGACGAACTGGAAAAAAAGAAAAATAGAGGCTGGCCATTTCGATCATATTTTTACTTGATTTATCAGCATCTATTGTAACACATACATACTTTATCAGCATTTAACGTCGCATATACAGACAAGCATGAACTCAAAGGAACATCGCAGACGTACACACACATACACAAGCACACCAAAGTAATGCGCCACATTGCTCACCTCACACAACCGTACGCCGACGATCGGGTATATAAACCGAGATATACTGACATTGTCGATTGAAGATATACACCTTGTCGATCGAAGCGAACGCATGTTCGTAGTGTCGGTGCGCGAGCTCATAAAACGCCCCTGAGCACACACAAACACAGTAACGGCATTCAGCCACGGCGGCGAAGAAACGCGATGCCTAGTTGCTCCGCCGTTATATACCTTCTTGCGGAAGTCCTCTCCTTTTCCGTAGAGCACGGCTGTACAACAAACGACCACCGGCGCTCACAAAATACGCAATCCTGTGCTATTTCTACGGTCGTTATTCCACACACAAATGAACAACAGGTCTCATCGTCAGCGTCGCGGCTAAGATGTGATGTACTTACCCCACTCACTACGAACGAGACGGGTTGCAGTCACGGTACAGCGTAGTCGAAGTGCCCCGGCGGCAGCACGTTGGTTCGGTCTGCCACGTATCGGCGCTCGCCTTCGCGCTAGCTGCTTGAGAGTGGTCGTCGCACGAGACAAAATACACAATTTTAACTGCACTTTATTCGACGATGCAGACAGTATTTCTAGGAAAGGAAGGCGATATTTCTTTTTTTTGCGCCGGCGATATCTCACACCGGCCTCCGCCGGGCTCGATGCCGACGTCATATAGCGAAGTCACTTTTCGCGTACAACATGTAGCCAGTTACTCTTGGGACATGCGGCCACCAACTGCTGACGATCAAAACAACCTACTTTTGTTATCGCTGTAAATATTTCTTGAATTCCGCGCGTTCAAGCGATGTATCCACAGCGCGTAGGCTCGTAGGCTCTCACTGGGACGCGCACACTAACGGCAAACTCGCCGTAACCCTACGCCGGCCTCCGGAGGCATGAGACGGCAGCCGAGCGACTGGTGTTTGAATTTTCTATGCGTGAAAGAAGCGCCTAATTCTGCCTGAACTACTCCAACATGGCACGGCCGCAACGTGTGGCAGCAGACGATCCAACGCAGACCAATGGGCGCTTTTTACTCCCCCCTCCCTCATTGTTATTTTCCGCACAGGGCTTTTGCACACGAGACGCATTCGATCAAACTTTGGTCCCTTGGGATGAGCCGTCCAACCGTTGGTCTAAAGCAATGCAGTTGGTCCACTTTGGGCAAATTCTGGTTTAGAGTGCAGAGCTATACACCTTTCCATCGGCACTCTCGCACCGGCGAGCAGGAACCTGTTTTTGTCGTCTGCTACGGCTCTCCGCGCCACGCCCCCCTTCGTTGGGCTGTTTGTTGCGCCGAGCCGCCCATACGTTTTGCCGTGCTTGCACGGTGCGCGCGCTGTTTTTCGCTCCCTAGAGCGATTTAAAATGTTCTTTAAGAACAGCCTATCGACAGGGCGTCACTGCATTGTCTACGGTTGAACGTACAACGAGAAGAAAAGAAACGCTGCACGTAAACAGCTGTGCACCAAGCACAACGTTGTGCAGGAGGAGTGCGGCTGCGCACTCACTGACGTACTCGTGCCAAAACGCCGCACCGCTCATGTTCCCATGTGGTCTAACGCTAATGTCGCCAACACACCCTCAACCTTGATTGATTACTGGGGTTTAACGTCCCAAAACCATGATCTGATTATGAGAGACGCCGTAGTGGAGGGCTCCGGAAATTTTGACCACCTGGGGTTCTTTAACGTGCACTGACATCGCACAATACACGGGCCTCAACATTTCGCCTCCATCGAAATGCAGCCGCCGCGGCCGGGATTCGATCCCGCGACCTTCGGATCCGCAGCCGAGTACCATAGCCACTAGACCACCGTGGCGGGGTCACCCTCAACCTTAGTCAGTGCCGTTCTTAGAATATGGTGCGAATGTCCCAGATTTCTTCTTTCATTCTCTCCCTACTTGATTAGCTTCAACCATGAGAGCTAAACGCGTTTCACGGTACTACCAAAGCAAGGGGTTTTGGTACGGACATTCCTTTTTCTTTTCCTTTTATTGTTGCTCTTATCCTTGCTGATGTATGCCTCCGGCCTGTGCAGTGCAAACCAGGTGGGCATGTTTTGTTGAACGGCAAATGTGCTTCAGCACCTTATGTGACGCGTACGCTTCCTTCAAAAGAAAAAAAAAAGTGGAAAGCTCGACAGAAGTCGATAATGAACTAGGCTGCGAGAACGGAGCCGAATGATTGCTTCTTGACCATGAGTGCGATAAATGAGAAACCCGATTAGAAAAAAAAATCCATTCTCACGCACCGTGGGAGCCAATATTATGCCAAGATGCCAGTGATGTAACTGTAAGTATTAGTTAACGTTATTCAGTAAAGAGAAAGTCAGCACGCAATAGCCGACAGTTGAAGGAATTCTAGCCAAGAGTAGCTATCTAGCGCCGGTTTTAATTGAGTAGATGCCGCAATATGTTATGGCTTATACATCATGCCACAACATTATTACGTTGTTATGCACACAGATATACTGTGTCATTTACTGACTATCACACCTTGTTAAAGTTTACTTGCTTTGTTAGCAGTGTCCGAACGCCGTTGCACTACTTATTGAGTTTTGTCGTTATGCTGAGTAATGACCATATCGAGCCACCATCATACCGTGCCATGAACATGATTATAAAATATAACATCCCTCGAATTGTAGTTTGACGCCCATTTCAACCCCCTTAAAGCTCTCATGTTGAGTCATAACCATGTCGTGCCATGACCATGTCGTGTCATGAAAATGACTATAACTCATATCACATCTCCTCCTGTGCCTTTCGTTTTACAGTCGGTATGAAAACCCCTTTTGCATAATGATGCTCATGTCATTTCATGTAAGCGATGTCATGAACATGATTATATCTTACATCACATCCCTCGAGGTTTACTTTTCCTTTGACCCCCATCTTCACCCCTTCCGTTAGTTTTCGCTCTGTCATGCTCATGTCATATTACGTATCTCATGTCGTGAACATCACTAACTCGTATCGCCTCTCTCGATCTATATCTTTCGTTGGGAACCGATCTTGACCCCTTCCCGTTGATTTTTGCTTCGTCATGCTCGTGTCATATGTATTTCATGTCATGAACGTGACTAACTCGCGTCTCTGGACCTGTATCTTTCATTTGACACCCATCTTGACCTCCTTCCTTTACATTTGTTTTTGCAGAGTCATGCTCATGACATGAGCACACCATGTCATGTCATGAACGGGACTATGACCGATATTACATTCTTCGACATGCACCTTTTGTTTGACACCCACATCGATCCCCTTCCAGCGGTCTTATGTTTGCAGAGTCATGCTTATGTCATAGCATGACCTGAGCACATCATGTCATGTCATGAACGTGACTATGACCAATAATACATTCTTCGACATGCACCTTTTGTTTGACACCCATATCGATCCCTTTCCAATAGTATTATGTTTCCAGAGTCATGCTCATGTCATAGCATCAGCTGAGCACATCATATCTTGTCATGAACGTGACTATGACCAATATTACATTCTTCGACATGCACCTTTTGTTTGACACCCATATCGATCCCCTTCCAGTGGTCTTATGTTTGCAGAGTCATGCTCATGTCATAGCATGACCTGAGCACATCATGTCTTGTCATGAACCTAACTACGTGCAATATTACAATCTTCGACATGCACCATTTGTTTGACACCCATATCGATCCCTTTCCAATAGTATTATGTTTGCAGAGTCATGCTCATGTCATAGCATGACCTGAGCACATCATGTCTTGTCATGAACGTGACTATGACCAATAATACATTCTTCGACATGCACCTTTTGTTTGACACCCATATCGATCCCCTTCTAGTGGTCTTATGTTTGCAGAGTCATGCTCATGTCATAGCATGACCTGAGCACATCATGTCTTGTCATGAACCTAACTACGACCAATATTACATTCTTCGACATGCACCATTTGTTTGACACCCATATCGATCCCTTTCCTATAGTATTATGTTTCCAGAGTCATGCTCATGTCATAGCATGACCTGAGCACATCATGTCTTGTCATGAACCTAACTACGACCAATATTACATTCTTCGACATGCACCATTTGTTTGACACCCATATCGATCCCCTTCCAATAGTATTATGTTTCCAGAGTCATGCTCATGTCATAGCATGACCTGAGCACATCATGTCTTGTCATGAACGTGACTATGACCAATATTACATTCTTCGACATGCACCTTTTGTTTGACACCCATATCGATCCCCTTCCAGTGGTCTTATGTTTGCAGAGTCATGCTGATGTCATAGCATGGCCTGAGCATATCATGTCATGTCATGAACCTAACTACGACCAATATTACATTCTTCGACATGCACCTTTTGTTTGACACCCATATCGATCCCCTTCCAGTGGTCTTATGTTTGCAGAGTCATGCTCATGTCATAGCATGACCTGAGCACATCATGTCTTGTCATGAACGTAACTGCGAGCAATATTACATTATTCGACATGCACCATTTGTTTGACACCCATATCGATCCCCTTCCAGTGGTCTTATGTTTGCAGAGTCATGCTCATGTCATAGCATGACCTGAGCACATCATGTCTTGTCATGAACGTAACTATGACCAATATTACATTCTTCGACATGCACCTTTTGTTTGACACCCATATCGATCCCCTTCCAGTGGTCTTATGTTTGCAGAGTCATGCTCATGTCATAGCATGACCTGAGCACATCATGTCATGTCATGAACCTAACTACGACCAATATTACATTCTTCGACATGCACCTTTTGTTTGACACCCATATCGATCCCCTTCCAACAGTATTATGTTTCCAGAGTCATGCTCATGTCATAGCATGACATAAGAACATCATGTCATGTCATGAACGTGACTATGACCAATATCACATCCTTCGAGATTCACCTTTCGTTTGACACCCATCTCGACCGCCTTCTTACAGTTTCAAGCTTTTCCTTGTATTATGTGTCATTAATAACATGCTTTGTAAAATCAGGTCATTCTTTAATCGTGATTTGGTAATTATCACGGTGCACTCTCATTATCGTAACCAGTCTAACCTACCTTGTGTGACTTACCAACATTAGTTAGGGATTTTCAATCGTTGATTTCTGGACATGCTCACTTGCATAGTTATAGTCATGAGCATGACTTAAAGCCTGGCTATCATGCTGATTATACCCGAGTCATGTCTGCGTTAAATCAAGGGTTCCTTTGATATATCGCGTTACGTGATTAGTCATTTATTTCTCAAGGCATCGTTTCTTGTGATAATTTTCCATAATTTTGGAACCACTCTCTTTTAAGGTGACTGAAACATTAAGGTTACTCTAATTGAGACATTAAGGGTTTCGTAATGAGTGGCACCATTGTTAGCAAAAGCAACAGTATTTTTATTATGATACGAGTAATCTTACAACAGTAACTCAAACAAATAAGAGGCGACAATGTTCCCGGTTTCCCAGTTTTACTGCTACCAACCGGTCCCGCTGATCCTGCTTCTGCCCGCGCAATAAGACGCAAAACAATGCCGATAACAACTGTCCTGCTAATCAGTCAGATCCCACATACTCACAAATTAACCTACCTAACGATTCCGCGATGTTTACAAACAGCGAAAGGAAGATCTTGCTGAAACACACACAACGAATGCACGCGCCCGCACGGAGAGCCCGGCGAGCAAACAGCCCAAGATGGCGCCGCCGCTAGACGTCGCTAGCGGCATTTCATGGCGGCGCCCAGGAGGGCTCTATTGGAAAGGTCTATAGGCTGGCTGCCAAGGCGCATGGTTTCCTGGACTGAGGAGACCACCCACCAGGGGACTACCACCTTTCGTCTGCTCCCAATAAACATTCATTCATTCATTCATTCATTCATTCATTCATTCATTCATTCATACCCAGCATTCTTTGGCTTTAATGGTAAGCACCAGCAAAGCGCATTCATCGATATTTATCATGTTGTGGAGCACACATAAGAAAACGACTCGACACGTCCTTCTAGCGCCGGAGCATAAACCCAACTTTATTTTCTGCGCACCTCGCTCCAGCCTTGCTGCCGCGCCTCTGTGCCTGTAGTGTGTGCATATTCTGTGTCTGTATCCTTGTCTAAAAAAAAAAAAGGGATACCCGCCTTATTCTTTGCTTGTTACGGGGTTGATGCTGAAAGGCGGCGCTGAGTTGAGGGCAAGTATAGAATTATATTATATGCTCCCTGAACGTACTATACAGCAACTTAAGAAAAATAGCGGAACCAAAAACCCGTGTCCAACCGCAGGGCAGGTGCGCGGTGTCTCACGCATCGCGCGTGTGCGCTGCCGTTCGACAGAACGTGGCTAAACAACAGCAGCAACAACAACAATTAAAAAAAAAGCAAATGCACTAGACGGCTCTCGAGCTCTCAACGAGGCGTTGGCGTCTGTATTCGGCCAAAGCACCGGTATAAGGAGCCGCGAAAGCACGCAGCGATTACAGTAAATTTAATTCAGAACGTCCGAAAATACGAACCGTAGCTATAGAGGGGCTCGGTAAATACGTTACTTCCTTACATATGCTTACCTCTATTGCCGGCGTATATAATCACCATCACGCTTAACTACCACTTCTTGCAACATGGTATGCGCGTACGACTAGTTCGGCGAAACAAACTGACAAAAAAAAATGTTAACGGCGTTTTCCGCGATCATGCTTACCGGTATAAGCTCCCCGTTGCACTGAATAAAGCGGGTACATTAAAAACTGGTTGCTGGTTCCTTTAAGCTCTTAGGCATTGAGGCATGGGTGTTCGCCAGCCTTCATCGCATAAAGGTTTCGTCTTGTGAGAAATGACAGTGTTCTTTGCAGTGGTTGGGAACCAGTCCGAAATACTAACCGGTCCCTCATCACGTGCTAAGAAGAGTTGACAGCGCCATATCATAATGACTTTTGGACATTTTCCTTTGTCATTATTTTGCGAGTACCAGTTGGCCGTTCATTGTGACATTTAGTTTCGCTGTTCCTCAGTTGACGTAGGCTGTATAGGGGTTAACATTTAATCACGTGCAGCTCAGATCCGTATCACAACCCTGGCCGAGGAACGAAGGCATGAACAGGTGATTTCATCATCGTCAATCGTAACCTGAAACGGCAAGCACGCCAAGTTACTGATGTCATGACCTACCAGTCACGCGGGTCTTCGTACCCTTACAAATCAATTTTGGTATACGTCAAGTGAACGAGACGCGTTATAGAGGTCTTGGTATCACGGTATTTATACCACCGCCGGTGAGAACCGAGCCTGACGGTAAACCCGACGGTCGCATTCCGCTTCGCATGTGGCATTTAGGGCTATCGCCTTAATATCTGAAACGTTTTTTGTCAGGACGTCAAACGTCGAAGCTTTCCGTGAGTAACCACTCTGTGCCATTAAAACCAGCTGTTTTCGATAACCGGCCGATTAAGGATTGACACTAAAATTATTCTTACGAATAATTCAAGCGTAGGATACTTTATTAGCGCGGCACCGCCATCAATACACCGTTTACTGCAGCGCTTTCTTTAAAGCGTAGTTTGCTGATCTCTTTTAGTAAATAGAAAAAAAAAGCCTTCCCTATATCTGCTTTGCAGGTACTGAAACGAGGCAAAATGGACAATCTGGGTAGCGTAAAATTTTGTTCGAGTGAACTCTCACACGTTTAAAAAAATGCTCATTTATTGAGAGCTTTAGCGCCCCGAAATCAAATCTTACGCGTTAATAAACAGAATCAAAAGAAAGAAAATTTATGGGGTATTACACGAACTCGCTAAGGCAGTACGATAATCGTAAAACGACGACGCCATTGTTAAAGGGCAACTCCGGCGATTTTTCAGTGTCCACGGGTCTCAATGGAATTTTCAGTATGTGTTCTCATCGTCACTGCAATAATATAGGCCAAGCCAGGCAGTTGCAAGTCATTTGGTTTTCCTGAAAACGAATTTTAAAGCCTTTTAGCGGATTCTCACACCGGCCACCCTGTGTTTTGACGTCATTAGTGTCTACGCTGCCTACCCGAGCAGGCGGGCTGTCAAGAGCAATACGGTGATCCTTAAGTGCTCAAATCGGCGCTGTCGACTTCAAAGCTGGCATATAACTCAATATATCTTCGGATGACACGGCCGCTCTCATTGTTCTGGTACCAAATCCATATTTCTGATGGCGGGTACACTTGTGACGTCACCGCATACGCTGCAAGAAGCATCTACCTGTTTAGGTTTCGGTTTGAATACATTGTTCATTCGGCTATTTAAAATTATTCGTGGGTTCCTGAGCAAAATCAGCCGCCCTGCCTGTTATAGGACTATCAACACCACTAGAAAACGTTCACATCAGAACATTATAAAAAAAAAACCGCCGGAGTTGCCCTTTAAGCCCTGGGATACGTTTTCTCGAAACACGCTAGAACGTTGAAAGACGGTATTCATGAGATCGTTATTGAAATAGCAAGAGCCAAGCGATTTTAAGCTTCGCACAACAGAAAACGCTCTTGTGTTGACATCAAACGCTTTATCGCGTCACTGCCTTTAAACTCGATCGTTCCTTTTAGTTCGTACACGTTGTATGTTCGTACGCCTCTAACCGTGAGTGCGTGCGTAGCACTAAATTCAAGAAATTTAAGACGTCAAAATTGTAACCTTAGAAGCACAGCCTACCTGAATTGCACACGAGCAATCTTAGAATATGCCTGTAAACCTCGGGATCCGTCGCAAGCATGCCTAATAAACTAGAGAAAATTTCAAACAGAGCACCCAGGTTCGTCTCAGGTACGTATGGAAAAATTATATTTGTAACGTAACGCAAAAAAAAGGAGTTAAACTGGGAATAACTGTGATCTCGTCGAAAAAAAAAATGCGGTTGGTGTTTAATAATAAGATATTTAATAGAACGCAAGAATTGATAATTACATTTACTAACAATAGCGAAATTATATATCTGAAGGCACGGGTCACAAGTACAAAACAAGGAAGTAGCAAGGCAGGACGAACCCGCATAAAAAGTCTTTCTGTGTCAAAAATATTATTCGGTGGAACACACTGACGACTGTGCAATTGTGTAGTGCGAATAAAGATGGATCATTTTTTTTTTTTGTTCAGTTTGTAGCCCTCTTGGTGAATCGCCTCTCCGAAAAGCGGGCACGGAAACGTATGACTAAAGAATAACTTAAAAAAAAAAAAACCTTGCTTGACGCTTGCTGTTACTCAACTGTTCTCTTTATCCACTTCAATTAAACACTTCTTATGCTTTATCTTCCCGAACGAATTTAGCGCTCGTTTAACGCCGCTTCCCTAAAAGCGAAACACGAAGAGAAATGCAGAAGAAAACACTACAAAACACTCCGCAGAGGCAGGAAACAAGCAGCTTTAAAGTGTCCCCGTTTTCGAGCAACTAAGTGCATTATCCCGGGTACGCACCGCTACACAACTTATCTCAACATGCAGCGATTTCCGACCCACCAAAGATCACACACGCACAAAAAGGGGGCCCCCAGGTGAAGTGGAAAAGACAAAACCGAAACGAAAGCCTGTGCGAGAACAATGCTATACGTTCTAGTTGTCTTTTTTTTTTCTTTTCCTAGGAGCTCATAAGCGGATTCACTTTGGCGGGCACTCTTTATAGGGCCTGCTTTCAACTCACAAAGACCGAGAAAATCGCTCGCTCTTCTCCTCTCGTGGTCCCGCCGAGCCGCAGCTTAGTCTCATTCTAAAAAATCCTCCCTCAGGGCTGCCGAAAGCGGCGTTCTGCATTACGGGCGAAGAGCGAGTCCCTCTGACTGCACCGCGGTCTGTAGCCAGCGCAATCGCGAGCGCACAAGCCAACCGCCAAACGACGCAGCTTGGCTACCGAGAAGCGAGCGAACGGCAGCTCGGTTCGCCGGTGGGGTGGGAGGCAGCCCGCCGCATAACCAGCGAGGATTGTGCATCCACTCGAGCGTTCTTGGGAGCCCACGTAAACGGGCGCCGTTAGCTGGTGCAGGAAGTTGTTTACGGGTGGGCCGGGATTGAAGGGTATATGCACACCGCTGCCGGGTCAAGTCTCCGCGTACACGGCGTACGGCGGAGAGTGCAGAGAACGGAGTGAGCAAGGCACGGTGACTTGTAGCGATGGAACAGATAAAGTGCTCTGTAGGTCAGCGTTATAGGGATGCCGTGGTGGTTTCGGCGAGAAACAGGCAGTTACGCTAGCAGTGTGCGATCGTGTGCACGCGGCGAACACAACGGAGAAATGTTGGCGAATACCTGCGATTTCTTTGAGGACATGAGACAATTGTCTATAAGTAAATGGTGCCACTGTTGACAAAGATGAGGTTTTCTTAGTAAGGGAGGATAAGGAAGGGTTATTGCGATCAGGTGCGCTTTAGTGGACGCGTACACTCAAAAAAAAAAAGAAAAAGAAAAAGGAAGAAGAAAGAAAAGAAATAAAAAGGGGGAGGGGGGGGGGTAATAAGAAAAGTAGCAGTGGGAGCGGATACTACCTTTCTTGTGCTTTCACTTCATTTTCTGTCGTTTACTGCTTCATAAGTATGCGAGAAGTTGTAAAGGCTGTCGTGAGTACTGATTGCGACAGGCGGTGTAAACGCTACTGCATGCGTACGTGACGGTTTAGTAAATGCTTGTACCTCCATGGCAGTAACGTATTACGCTGTAATTCTGCAAGGCTTGCTCAAATTTGGACTAACTGTAATTGATTTGAATATGTTGGAATAAGAGTCTCATGAAAAGTTCGTGGCAGGTGTACACCGGAAACAGTAAAATATAAGTCTGGATCAAAAACATGATTACATATTAACGTTGCTGTTAGAGTAAAAAAACTGTACCGCGTAATA